>CM032164.1:3377767-3451126 GCA_018901935.1 Pugionium cornutum
TGAACTCTAAGTCAAAAATTATGGACAAATTCGTGCGGACATCTCAAGTTGATCGGCCAGTTAAAATGATCATTCTAAACTGATCATTGGTGCTCATTGAGTAAAGGCGTATAAATGAAGCATAATGCATGTCATTACGTAGTTTGGGATATATTGAATTACTTGGAGGATTTGTCGTAGCTTTTTCAGTCTCAACTATTGTCACAATATGGAATATTGAGCTATTTTAATGTTGACGTTGAATATGAGTCATTCTGAACTATAAATCAAAAGTTACGAACGTTTTAGTGCGGATATGTCAAGATGATCGGCTAATTAAAATGATCATTCTAAATTGGTGCTTCTTCAGTAAAGGCCTATAACGAAAGCATAATGCATGACACCACGTAGTTTGGGATAGATTGGATTACTTGGAGGCTTTGTGATAACTCTTTCAGTCTCAAATATTGTCACAATATGGAATATTGAGCTAACTTAACGTGGGCGTTGGATTTATGTCATTTTGAACTCTAAATTAAAAGCTAAAGATGATTTAGTACGGACATGTCAACTTAACATGCTAGTTAAAACGATCATTCTACACAGATCATTGGTGCTCATTGAGTAAAGGCGTATAAATGAAGCATAATGCATGGCATCATGAACTTTGGGATAGATTGAATACATGGAGGCTTTGCCGTAGCTATTTTGGTCTTAAATTTTGTCACAATATGGAAAATTGAGATAGCTTAACGTGGGTGTTGGATTCATCTCATTTTGAGCTCTAAATCAAAAGTTTAAGATGATTTAGTGTGGAACTTTCAAGTTGATCAGCGAGTTAAAATGATCATTCTAAACTGAACATTGGTGCTCATTGAGTAAAGGCGTATAAATGAAGCATAACGCATGGCATCACGCAGTTTGGGATAGATTGAATTACTTGGAGAATTTGTCGTAGCTCTTTCAGTCTCAATTATTCTCACAATATGGAATATTAAGCTATTTTAACATTGACACTGGATTTGTGTCATTCGGAACTCTCAATCAAAAGTTACAGACGATTTATTGCGCACATGTCAAGATGATTTGGTAATTAAAATGATCATTCTAAAGTGATCATTGGTGCCCTTTCACTAAAGGCCTATAACGAAAGCAATATGCAGGTATCACGCAGTTCGGGATAGATTGGATTATTTGGAGGCTTTGTCGTAGCTCTTTTAGTCTCATATTTTGTCACAATATGGAATATTGAGCTAACTTAACGTGGGCATTGGATTAATGTCATTTTGAACTCTAAATTAAAAGATAAAGACGATATAGTACGGAAATGTCACCTTGATCTGCTAGTTAAAATGATCATTTTAAACTGATGATTGGTGCTCATTGAGTAAAGGCGTTTAAATGAAGCATAATGCATGACATTACGCAGCTTGGGATAGATTGAATTACTAGGAGGAGTTGTCGTAGATTTTTCAGTCTCAACTATTGTCACAATATGGAATATTGAGCTATTTTAATGTTGACGTTGAATATGAGTCATTCTGAACTATAAATCAAAAGTTACCAACGTTTTAGTGCGGATATGTCAAGATGATCAGCTAATTAAAATGATCATTCTAAACTGATCATTGGTGCTTCTTCAGTAAAGGCCTATAACGAAAGCATAATGCATGACACCACGCAGTTTGGGATAGATTGGATTACTTGGAGGTTTTGTGGTAACTCTTTCAGTCTCAAATATTGTCACAATATGGAATATTGAGCTAACTTAACGTGGGCGTTGGATTTATGTCATTTTGAACTCTAAATTAAAAGCTGAAGATGATTCAGTACGGACATGTCAACTTGATCTGCTAGTTAAAATGATCATTCTACACAGATCATTGGTGCTCATCGAGTAAAGGCATATAAATGAAGCATAATGCATGGCATCATGAACTTTGGGATAGATTGAATACATGGAGGCTTTGCCTTAGCTATTTTGGACTTAAATTTTGTGACAATATGGAAAATTGAGATAGCTTAACGTGGGTGTTGGATTCATCTCATTTTGAGCTCTAAATCAAAAGTTTAAGATGATTTAGTGTGGAACTTTCAAGTTGATAAGCGAGTTTAAATGATCATTCTAAACTGATCATTGGTGCTCATTGAGTAAAGGCCTATAAATTTAGCATAATGCATGGCATCACGCAGTTTGGGATAGATTGAATTACTTGGAGAATTTGTCGTAGCTCTTTCAGTCTCAATTATTCTCACAATATGGAATATTAAGCTATTTTAACATTGACATTGGATTTGTGTCATTCTGAACTCTCAATTAAAAGTTACAGACGATTTAGTGCGCACATGTCAAGATGATCGGGAAATTAAAATGATCATTCTAAACTGATCATTGGTGCCCTTTCACTAAAAGCCTATAACGAAAGCAATATGCACGTATCACGCAGTTCGGGATAGATTGGATTATTTGGAGGCTTTTTCGTAGCTCTTTCAGTCTCATATTTTGTCACAATATGGAATATTGAGCTAACTTAACGTGGGCGTTGGATTTATGTCATTTTGAACTCTAAATTAAAAGATAAAGACGATATAGTACATAAATGTCACCTTGATCTGCTAGTTAAAATGATCATTTTAAACTGATGATTGGTGTTCATTGAGTAAAGGCGTATAAATGAAGCATAATGCATGGAATCACGCTGTCTGGGATAAATTGGAAAACATTGAGGCTTTGTCGTATCTATTTTGCTCTTAAATTTTGTTACAACTTGGAAAATTGAGCTATCTTAACGTGTGTGTTGGATTCATCTCATTTTGAGCTCAAAATCAAATGTTAAAGATGATTAAGTGGGGAAATGTCAAGTTGATCATCTATTTAAAATAATCATTTTAAAATGATCATTGGTGCTCATTGAGTAAAGGAGTATAACTGAAGCATAATGCATGACATCACCCAGTTCGGGATAGATTGTATTACTTGAAGGCTTTGTTGTAGCTCTTTTGGTCTTAAATTTTTTCAAAATGTAGAAAATTTAGCAACCTCAACGTGTGTGTTGGATTGGTGTCTTTGTGAACTCTAAGTCAAAAATTACAGACAATTTTGTGCGGACATCTCAAGTTGATCGGCCAGTTAAAATGATCATTCTAAAGTGATCATTGGTGCTCATTGAGTAAAGGCATATAAATGAAGCATAATGTATGTCATTACGCAGTTTGGGATATATTGAATTACTTGGAGGATTTGTCGTACCTTTTTCATTCTCAACTATTGTCACAATATGGAATATTGAGCTATTTTAATGTTGACGTTGAATATGAGTCATTCTGAACTATAAATCAAAAGTTACGAACATTTTAGTGCGGATATGTCAAGATGATCGGCTAATTAAAATGATCATTCTAAACTAATCATTGGTGCTTTTTCAGTAAAGGCCTATAACGAAAGCATAATGCATGACACCACGCAGTTTGGGATAGATTGGATTACTTGGAGGCTTTGTGGTAACTCTTTCAGTCTCAAATATTGTCACAATATGGAATATTGAGCTAACTTAACGTGGGCGATGGATTTATGTCATTTTGAACTCTAAATTAAAAGCTAAAGATGATTTAGTACGGACATGTCAACTTGATCTGCTAGTTAAAATGATCATTCTACACAGATCACTGGTGCTCATTGATTAAAGGCGTATAAATAAAGCATAATGCATGGCATCCTGAGCTTTGGGATAGATTGGAATACATGGAGGCTTTGTTGTAGCTATTTTGGTCTTAAATTTTATCACAATATGGAAAATTGAGATAGCATAACTTGGGTGTTGGATTCATCTCATTTTGAGCTCTTAATCATAAGTTTAAGATGATTTAGTGCGGAACTTTCAAGTTGATCAGCTATTTAAAATGATCATTCTAAACTGATTCATTGAGTAAAGGCGTATAAATGAAGCATAATGCATGACATCACGCAGTTCGGTATAGATTGTATTACTTGGAGGCTTTGTCGTAGCTCTTTTGGTTTTAAATTTGGTCACAATATAGAAAATTGAGCTACCTCAACGTGGGCGTTGGATTCGTGTCATTCTGAACTCTAAATCAAAAATTACGTACGATTTAGGGTGGACATCTCAATTTGATATACCAGTTAGAACGATCATTCTAAACTGATCATTGGTGCTCATTGAGTAAAGGCGTATAAATGAAGCATAATACATGGCATTATGCAGTTTGGGATAGATTGAATTACTTGGAGGATTTGTCGCAGCTTTTTCAGTCTCAACTATTGTCACATTATGGTATACTGAGCTATTTTAACGTTGATGTTGGATATGTGTCATTCTGAACTATAAATCAAAAGTTAAGAACGGTTTAGTGCGGACATGTCAAGATGATCGGGTAATTAAAATGATCATTCTCAACTGATCATTGGTGCTTCTTGAGTAAAGGCCTATAACGAAAGCAAAATGCATGGCAACATGCAGTTTGGGAAAGATTGGATTACTTGGAGGCTTTGTGGTAACTCTTTCAGTCTCAAATATTGTCACAATATGGAATACTGAGCTAACTTAACGTGGCTGTTGGATTCATGTCATTTTGAACTCTAAATTAAAAGCTAAAGATGATTTAGTACGAACATGTCAACTTGATCGGCATGTTAAAATGCTAATTCTAAACTGATCATTGGTGCTCATTGAGTGAAGGCGTATAAACGAAGCATAATGCATGACATCATAAACTTTAGGATAGATTGGAATGCATGGAGGCTTTGTCGTAGCTATTCACAATATGGAAAATTGAGATAGCTTAACGTGGGTGTTGGATTCATCTCATTTTGAGCTCTAAATCAAAAGTTTAAGATGATTTAATCCAGAACTTTCAAGTTGAACAGCTTGTTAAAATGATCGTTCTAAACTGATCATTGGTGTTCATTGAGTAAAGGCGTATAAATGAAGCATAATGCATGGCATCACGCAGTTTGGGATAGATTGGATTACTTGGAGAATTTATCGTAGCTCTTTCAGTTTCAACTATTGTCACAATATGGAATATTGAGCTATTTTAATGTTGACGTTGGATATGTGTCATTCTGAAATATAAATCAAAAGTTACATACGATTTAGTATGGACATGTCAAGATGATTGGCTAATTTAAATGATTATTTTAAACTGATCATTGGTGCTTCTTGAGTAAAGGCCTATAACCAAAGAATAATGCATGGCATCACACAGTTTGGGATAGATTGGATTACTTGGAGGCTTTGTGGTAACTCTTTCATTCCCAAATTTTGTCACAATATGGAATATTGAGCTAACTTAACGTGGGCGTTGAATTCATGTCATTTTGAACTATAAATTAAAAGCTAAAGATGATTTAGTACGGACATTTCAACTTGATCTGCTAGTTAAAATGCTCATTCTAAACTGATCATTGGTGCTCATTGAGTAAAGGCGTATAAATGAAGCATAATGCATGGTATCATGAACTTTGGGATAGATTGGAATACATGGAGGCTTTGTCGTAGCTATTTTGGTCTTAATTTTGACACAATATTGAAAATTGAGATAGCTTAACGTGGGTGTTGGATTCATCTCATTTTGAGCTCTAAATCAAAATTTTAAGATGATTTATTGCGGAACTTTCAAGTTGATCAGCTAGTTCAAATGATCATTCTAAACTGATCATTGGTGTTCATTGAGTAAAGGTGTATAAATGAAGCATAATGCATAGCATCACGCAGTTTGGGATAGATTGGATTACTTGGAGGCTTTGTGGTAACTCTTTCAGTCTCAAATATTGTCACAATATGGAATATTGAGCTAACTTAATGTGGGCATTGGATTTATGTCGTTTTGAACTCTAAATTAAAAGGTAAAGATGATTTAGTACGGACATGTCAACTTGATCTACTAGTTAAAATGATCATTCTACACTGATCATTGGTGCTCATTGAGTAAAGGCGTTTAAATGAAGCATAATGCATGACATCATGAACTTTAGGATAGATTGGAATACATGGAGGCTTTGTCATAGATATTTTGGTCTTAATTTTTCACAATATGTAAAATTTAGATAGCGTAACGGGGAGTTGGATTCATCTCATCTTGAGCTCTAAATCAAAAGTTTAAGATGATTTAGTCCGGAACTTTCAAGTTGATCAGCTAGTTAAAATGATCATTCTAAACTGATCATTGGTGTTAATTGAGTAAAAGCGTATAAATAAAGCATAATGCATGGCATCACGCAGTTTGGGATTGATTGAATTACTTGGAGGATTTTTCGTAGCTCTTTCAGTCTCAACTATTCTCACAATATGGAATATTAAGCTATTTTAACGTGGACGTTGGATTTGTGTCATTCTGAACTCTAAATCAAAAGTTACAGACGATTTAGTGCGCACATGTCAAGATGATCGACTAATTAAAATGATCATTTTAAACTGATCATTGGTGCCCTTTCAGTAAAGGCCTATAACGAAAGGAATCTGCAGGCATCACACAGTTTGGGA
This sequence comes from Pugionium cornutum, assembly GCA_018901935.1. Taxonomy (NCBI): domain Eukaryota; kingdom Viridiplantae; phylum Streptophyta; class Magnoliopsida; order Brassicales; family Brassicaceae; genus Pugionium; species Pugionium cornutum. Next base: position 3,384,250 of record CM032164.1, read on the forward strand.
TAGATTGGATTACTTGGATGCTTTGTCGTAGCTCTTTCAGTCTCAAATTTTGTCACAATATTGAATATTAAACTAACTTAACGTGGGCATTGGATTCATGTCATTTTGAACTCTAAATTAAAAGATAAAGACGATATAGTATGGAAATGTCAACTTGATCTGCTAGTTAAAATGATCATTTTAAACAGATGATTGGTTCTCATTGAGTAAAGGCGTATAAATAAAGTATAATGCATGGCATCACGCTGTCTGGTATAGATTGGAAAACATTGAGGCTCTGTCGTAGCTATTTTGGTCTTAAATTTTGTCATAACTTGAATTGTGCTAGATTAACGTGGGCGTTGGATTCATCTCATTTTCAGCTCTAAATAAAAAGTTAAAGATGATTAAGTGGGGAAATGTTAAGTTGATCAGCTTTTTAAAATTATCATTTTAAACTGATCATTGGTGCTCATTGAGTAAAGGCGTATAAATGAAACATAATGCATGGCATCAAGCAGTTCGGGATAGATTGTATTACTTGGAGGCTTTGTCGTAGCTCTTTTGGTATTAAATTTTTTCACAAGATAGAAAATTTAGCGACCTCAACGTGGGTGTTGGATTCGTGTCTTTTGGAACTCTAAATCAAAAATTACGGATGATTTAGTGCGGATATCTCAAGTTTATCTGGCAGTTAAAATGATCATTCTAAATTGATCATTGGTGCTCATTGAGTAAAGGCGTATAAATGAAACATAATGCATGACATTACGCAGTTTGGAATTACTTCAAGGATTTGTCGTAGCTTTTTCAGTCTCAACTATTGTCACAATATGGAATATTGAGCTATTTTAACGTTGACATTGGATATGTGACATACTAAACTATAAATCAAAAGCTACGGACGATTTAGTGCGGACATGTCAAGTTGATCGGCTAATTAAAATGATCATTCTAAACAGATCATTGGTGCTTCTTGAGTAAAGGCCTATAACGAAAGCATAATGCATGGCATCACGCAGTTTGGGATATATTGGATTACTTGGAGGCTTTGTGGTAACTCTTTCAGTCTCAAATATTGTCACAATATGGAATATTGAGCTAACTTAACGTGGGCGTTAGATTTATGTCATTTTGAACTCTATATTGAAAGCTAAAGGTGATTTAGTATGGACATGTCAACTTGATCTGCTAGTTAAAATGATCATTCTACACTGATCATTGGTGCTCATTGACTAAAGGCGTATAAATGAAGCATAATGCATGGCATCATGAACTTTGGGATAGATTGGAATACATGGAGGCTTTGTCGTAACTATCCTGAGTCGGGGACATCAACAATTGGGCCGGCGGTGTCATCCACGTCGCCGCTAGTTGGGCCAGAGGTTTGGACCTCTCCGCCGGAAAGGTTGATCGGTCTGGCCTGGCTGGTCGTAGGGCCGGTAGTACCGCTTCGGCCGGCAGACGCGCCAAATGGCCCGGCTGTCTCGGGCAAGCATTCTGGTCGGCCATTCTGGTCTCCTGGTCGGCCATTGGGCCAAGTGTTGCGGCCTTGATTCAAGGCTTCTATCACCAACCTTGTGGCATGCACGCGCCGAGCTCCTAGTCTTCAACTTGGAGTAGGGTTACGAATTGTTGGGCCTTGACCTTTTTTGCCACGAGAGCCCAAGTCTCTGGAGTGCTTTGCAATGTTGAGAAGCCTTTGGACCCTTCCTTGTATTCTTGGCCCAATGCTCCTTGTCGATGATCTTCTAGGAGTTTGTCTACCCACAAAATGAACTTGTGGTTGGCAGCACTGGTGTAGAGACTTCATCGAGGTTCATGCCTTGAAGCTGCTAGCTTAGTTGATCCGAGTCTCCTTGTGTAGATGTGGAAATGGTGGTGCAATCGCGTGAACCGGCTGGATTGTGCGTGGAGCTGGCCGAGTTGAGATCGGAGACGACCAGATCATTTTGTGAGCCGGCGGCGTAACTAGTTGGGCCGGCGGTGTTGTTCACGTCACCGCCAGTTGGGCCAGAGGTTTGGGCCTCTCTGCCGGAGAAGTTGGTCGGTCCGGCCCGGTTGATCATAGGGCCGGCGATACCGCTTGGCCTGGCAGACGCGCCAAATGGCCCGGCTGTATCGGGCAATCCTTCTGGTCGGCCATTTTGGACTTCTGGCCGGCCAGATGATCTGATGTCTTCATCATATTCCCTGAGGAGATACCAGCAAGCTTGCCTCCCCTACACGACCTTGAGCACCAGATCGACCTCTTGCCCGGAGCAGCCTTGATTCAAGGCTTGGATGCACGTGGGCTGTTTGTAGAAGATTAGGTGAGAAACTCAACCTTAGGCTTCTGGATGGGGGTTTTCTGGTTGGTAAAAGATGGAAGGGTGAAGTGAACCACACGAGGGGTGATGAATCTCGTGATAAATCACAAACTTAGAGCTAGGAGGGTTGGTCTCAACTAGGTTCTAAGCGCACAAGTCTCTTGAGAGAATAACTTGTTGAAAGACAATTCGATCTTTATTAATATCAAAAAGGTTGTCAAACTACAATGCTGGAATGAGCCTTATTAATATGCTCGACAGCTTGACCTTCTAGGGTCGACTCAAATAAAGAAAAGGAAAGTTTACAAAAGTGCACAAATACAAAAGATACAAAAGTGCATAACTGAAAAAGGACCTATTCCTAAAATGTCTTTGACTCAATAAAAATAAATATTCTAGATCCTATCCTGCAAAACAGAAAGAGGCATATATTCGAATTGAAACTTACCTTAACTTAACTCATGGCCAAGAAATGGAAGGTGGCCGTCATTGTGGCATGCACGCGCCTTGCTCCTAGTCTTCGACTTGGAGTAGGGTTAAGAATCTTTGGGCCCTGACCTCTCTTGCCACTACAGCCCAAGTCTCTGATGTCCCTTGTGTTGTTGAGAAGCCATTGGACTCTTCCTTGCACTTTTGGCCCATTGTCCTTAGTCGATCTTCCTCTAGGAGCTTGTCGACCCATAAGCTGAATTTGTGGAAGAGTGCCCTTGATCTGCTTCTTGTCATTGCTCCTTGAGGTACCACTGGTGTAGAGACTTCCTCTAGGTGCATGTCCTGGAGCTGGTAGCTCATTTGGTCCGGGTCTTCTTGTGTAGAAGTGGAAATGCGCGTGTACTCGGCTGGATCGGTTGTACCGGCTGGATTGTTTGAGGTACTGGTCTGAATACCTTCAGGACCGGTCAAGTTGATCCCGGAGTTTGTGGCATCACCAGAGGGGCCGGTGATGTCATCCACGTCGCCACCAAGTGTGCCGGAAGCTTGGGCCTCTCCGCCGGCAATGCTGGTTGCTCTGGTCCTTGTGGTCGAGGGTCCGGCGGTACTGCTTGGGCCGGCAGGCGTGCCAGATGGTCCGGCTGTCTCGGGCAAGCTTCCTGGTCGGCCAGTATGGTCTCCTGGCTGGATGTACGACCTGATGTCCTCATCAAGAATGCTTGCCCGAGACAGCCGGGCCATTTGACGCGTCTGTAGGCCCAAGCGATACTACCGGCCCTATGATCAGCCGGGCCGGGCCGATCAACATTTCAGGCTGAGAGGCCCAAACCTCCGGCCCAACTGGCAACAACGTGGATGAAACCACTTAGGAATCAATCTGGCCGGCTCCGATGACAACTCGGCCAGCTCCTCGCACAATCCAGCCGATTGCACCACCATCTCCACATCTACACAAGGAGCCTCGGATCAACTAAGCTACCAGCTTCAAGGCATGAACATGGATGAAGTCTCTACACCAGTGGTGCCACCAGGAGCCATGAAAAGGAGCAGAACAAGGGAACTCTTCCACAAGTTCAGTTTGTGGGTAGATAAGCTCCTAGAAGACCATCGACAAGGAGCATTGGGCCAAGAGTACAAGGAAGAATGTGTGCAAGATGTACAGAGCAAATCGAGTAAGGTATGCAAGATGCAAAAATGCATGCACTAACCTATAGGATGCAATGCCAAATGCCAATGAATGTAAATGGGTGGATACAATGCCTAAAATGCTAATGAAGATACGGAAAATGTGGTGAAATTCATGGTGAAACAATGTAAAAACCATGGTTATCAAAAACCCTCAACAAAGATCTGCCAGAAAGCACCTCGACTTTGAGACTCAGCGCGAAGATCGAGTCTTACTCAACATGATTCCACGCACTACCAAATTTCTCCCAGGAGAAAAGTCAGGAACACCCGCACCATCACAACCTTGCATTGTCCTATCAGGGGTGGAGCCTTGATTCAAGGATGTATGCGTGTGGGCTGTTTGTAGAAGATTAGGTGAGAAACTCAACCTTAGGCTTCTGGATGGTATTCGATGGAGGGGTGAAGTGAACCACACGAGGGGTGATGAACCTCGTGATAAATCACAAACTTAGAGCTAGGAGGGCTGGTCTCAACTAGGTTCTAAGCGCACAAGATTCTTAGAGAGAAAACTTGTTGGAAAAAGTTCTACTTTATTAATATCAAAAGGTTGTCGAACTACAATGCTGGAAGGAGCCTTATTAATATGCTCGACAGCTTGACCTTCTAGGGTCGACACAAATAAAGAAAAGGAAAGTTTACAAAAGTGCACAAAAGGAAAAGATACAAAAGTGTATAACCGAAAAAGGACCTATTCCTAAAATGTTCTTGACTCAAAAATGTAAAGCAACTAGATCCTACCCTGCAAAACAGAAAGAGGCATATATTTGAATGTAAACTTACCTTAACTCACCTCACGGCCAAGAAATGGAAGGTGGCCGTCCTTGTGGCATGCACGCGCCTTGCTCCTAGTCTTCGACTTGGAGTAGGGTTAAATATCTTTGGGCCCTGACCTCTCTTGCCACTAAAGCCCAAGTCTCTGATGTCCCTTGTGTTGTTGAGAAGCTATTGGACTCTTCCTTGTACTTTTGGCCCATTGTCCTTAGTCGATCCTCCTCTAGAAGCTTGTCGACCCATAGGCTGAATTTGTGGAAGAGTGCCCTTGATCTGCTTCTTGTCATTGCTCCTGGAGGTACCACTGGTGTAGAGACTTCCTCTAAGTGCATGTCCTGGAGCTGGTAGCTCATTTGGTCCGAGTCCTCTTGTGTAGAAGTGGAAGTGCGCGTGTACTCGGCTGGATCGGCTGTACCGGCTGGATTGTGCGCGGTACTGGCCAGAATGACTTCAGGACCGGCCAAGTTGATCCCGGAGTCGGCGGTGTCATCAGAGGGACCGGCGGTGTCATTCACGTCCCCACCAAGTGTGCCGGAAGCTTGGGCCTCTCCGCCGGCAATGTTGACCGGTCTGGTCCTATAGGTCGAGGGTCCGGCGGTACTGTCTGGTCCGGCAGGCATGCCAGATGGTCCTGCTGTCTCGGGCAAGCTTCCTGGTCGGCAAGTCCGGTCTCCTGGCTGGATGTACGACCTGATGTCTTCATCATTGCCTCCCTCTTCAGTAGGTTTTGTCCTCAAAACTGGTTCACCTGCATGGAAAGGGGCCAAGTCAGTAACATTAAACGTATTGGACACATTAAACTCACCTGGAAGCTCGATCCGGTAGGCGTTGTTGTTGATCCTCTCGAGTACTCTGAATGGTCCATCTCCTCTTGGTGCTAGCTTGGAACTCCTTAGGTTTGGGAACCTCTCCTGCCGTGGTGTAGCCACACCCAATCACTCGGTTGAAAGATCACCTCCCTCCTTCCCTTGTTGGCATGAGTCACGTACTGTCCGATCCTCTTCTCCAAGTTCTCTGCTACCTTCTGGTGTAACCTCCTTATGAACTCTGCCTTGGATGCTCCGTTGAGGTTGGTCATCTCAGCTGGTGGCAGTGGCGTTTGCTCCAATGGGGTGAGAGGGTTGAAGCCGTATACCACTTCAAATGGTGTCTTCTTGGTTGCTGAGTGCACGGCTCGGTTGTAAGCGAACTCAATGAATGGCAGGCACTCCACCCAAGTCTTTAGGTTCTTCCCTAGTGTAGTCCTGAGAAGGGTTGATAGTGTCCTGTTGACAACTTCAGTTTGGCCATCGGTTTGAGGATGGCAGGTGGTAGAGAAGAGTAGCTTCGTGCCTAGCTTTCTCCAAAGGGTCCTCCAGAAATGGCTGAGGAACTTGGTGTCCCTGTCTGATACGATGGTCCTTGGCACTCCATGAAGCCGTATTATCTCCCTGAAGAACAGCTCAACTGTTTGTGTGGCATCATTGACATTGGCACATGGAATGAAGTGTGCCATCTTGGAGAATCTGTCCACCACTACAAAGATTGCATCTTTGTGGTTGATCTTGGGCAGACCTAGAACAAAATCCATTGAGATGTCCACCCATGGATGTGTTGGTATGGGCAGTGGGAGATACAACCCGTGAGGTTGCACTCGGGACTTTGCCTTCTTGCAAGTGGTGCATCTTGCACAATGTGCTTCTACTGTCCTCTTGATGTGTGGCCAGTAGAAGTGCTCCTTGACCACTGCTAGAGTCTTGTCGACACCAAAGTGGCCCATGAGTCCTCCTCCATGAGCTTCTCGGATGATAAGCTCCCTTAGTGATCCTTGTGGTATGCACAGCCTCCTTTCTCGGAACAAGAATACCTCATGGATGTAGAATTTGCCATGACTCCCTGTGCTACACTCCTTGTAGCTCTCAGCAAGGTCAGGATCATCCTGGTATTGATCCTTGATGTGCTCGAATCCTAGGACCTCCTTGATAGTGCATCGGCTACCACATTGTCTTTGCCCTTCTTGTACTTGATGATGTACGGGAAGGTTTCTATGAACTCCATCCACCTGGCATGTCTCCTCTTGAGATTGGTTTGCCCTCTGAGGTGTTTGAGAGTCTCGTGATCAGTGTGGATCACAAACTCCTTGGACAGCAAGTAATGCTGCCAAGTTTCCAGTGCTCGGACAAGGGCATAGAGCTCCTTGTCATAAGTGGGGTAGTTCAGTGAGGCACCACCTAGTTTCTCACTGAAGTATGCCACTGGCCTCCCTCCTTGGGTTAGCACTGCTCCTATGCCTATTCCAAAGGCATCACACTCCACTTCAAATGTCTTGTTGAAGTCGGGAAGGACTAACACTGGTGCGTGTGTAAGGCTGTCCTTCAAGGCCTTGAATGCCTTCTCCTGAGCTTCTCCCCAACTGAATCCCACGTTCTTCTTCACTACTGCCATCAGTGGTGAGGCAATACTGCTGAAGTTGGGCACGAATCTCCTATAGAAGCTGGCCAGTCCGTGGAAGCTCCTCACTTGGCTGATGTTTCCTGGTGTTGGCCATTCTTGTATGGCTCGAATCTTCTCTTCATCAACCTGTAGGCCCTGTGAACTCACAACAAAAACTAAAAAGACAAGCTTATCAGTACAAATGGTGCACTTCTTGAGATTGGCATCAAGCTCTTCTTGTCGAAGGGTTTTAAGTACCATCTCAAGATGTGTGAGGTGTTCCCGTAGGCACTTACTATAAACCAAAATGTCATCAAAGTAAACTACTACGAACTTACTGATGTACGCCCTAAGAACTTGGTTCATAAGGCACATGAAGGTGCTTGGGGCATTAGTCAAGCCAAATGGCATGACTGTCCACTCGTAGAGTCCTTGCTTTGTCTTGAAAGCGGTTTTCCACTCATCACCTTCCTTCATTCTTACCTGGTGGTATCCACTTTTGAGGTCTATCTTGGAGAAGACCGTGGCTCCACTCAGCTCATCTAGCAAGTCATCCAGTCGTGGTATTGGATGCCTATACTTGACTGTGATGTTGTTGATGGCTCGGCAGTCCACACACATGCGCCAAGTCCCATCCTTCTTGGGCACTAGCAGCACTGGTACAGCACATGGACTGAGGCTCTCTCGAACATATCCCTTCTCCAGGAGCTCCTTGACTTGCTTCTCAAGCTCCTTGGACTCCTCTGGACTCATCCGGTAGGCTGGCCGGTTGGGCAGGGCTGCTCCGGGCACTAGATCAATCTGGTGTTCTATGCCACGTAAAGGAGGCAAGCCTGCTGGTATCTCCTCTGGAAATACATCCTGGAATTTGTTGAGGAGAGTTGCTACTTCAATAGGTAGCTCTAAATGTCCCTGTTCTATACTCAACACTTCCTTGAAAACCATTAGTAACATTAAATCCTTCGAGGCTAAAGCTCTCCGGACATGACTTGGTTGAATAAGAAAGTTAGACTTGACAAGTTTCTTTTCCTTACTCATTTGGAGTTGTAGCTCATGTACATGGGCAGGTGTAAGAGGAGCTAGGCTGACCTTTCTCTTGTCATGCACGAAGGTGTAGAGATTGGTTCTGCCATCATGCCTGGTCTCTTTGTCAAACTGCCATGGTCTTCCTAGTAGAAGATGGCCGGCTTGCATGGGCACCACGTCGCACACGACTTGGTCTTGATACTTGCCCACACTGAATGGCACAGTGACTTGCTCATGAATCTTGAGCTCCACTTTGTCATCGAGCCATCTCAGTCTATATGGTCGAGGATGCCGTGTCCTCTCTAGACCTAGCTTATCAACCATATACGCACTAGCAACGTTAGTGCAAGAACCACCATCTATGATGAGGTTACATACCTTTCCCTTGATGGTGCAACGGCTGTGGAAGATGTTCTCCCTCTGGATGGTCTCTGAAGGATCCACCATTGCACTGAGGATACGTCTAGGGACCAGCACTTCCCCCACATCAGGGTACTCAATGTCACCATACTCTCCTTCTGGCTCATAGTCCTCTTCATCTTGGGACTCATACTCTCCTGCCTCTGTAATCAGCATGACTCGGTTGTTTGGGCACTCTCTTGAGATGTGTCCACGTCCCCTGCACTTGAAACAAGTTATGTCACGTGATCTTTGAGGGTTAGAAGACTTACCAGGCTCTCTCTGGTCACGGGTGGGTTCAGGAGGCTTGCTCTTGAACCTTGACTCGATCTCTATGCTTTTGCCTTTGTCTATGGTCTTAGGCATGTTGCTTGGTGCCCAAGGTGTCTTAGGCTTGCTGCGGATGTCTTGGCTCTTACGTTTGATGTGCTGCTCAGCTTGCACAGATAGGTGGAACAAGTCTTTGAAGTCGTTGTAGATTTGCCTTTCCACCTTGCAGTTGATCCTCTCTTGGAGTCCATCCAAGAATTGCGCCATCAATGCTTCTTCATCATCATTAAGCTCCAATCTGTTCCTTAACTTCTCGAACTCTTCATAGTACTCCTCTACTGATCTGGTACCCTGCTTAAGAGTACGAAAACGACGTTGCAAATCCCTATGAAAGTAAGGTGGAACAAACCTTTGTCGCATGAGGTCCTTCATGTCGACCCATGAGTCTACGGGTCTCATCCTCTTCCTCCTTCTGTTAGATACCTCACGATCCCACTAGATGAGGGCATTGTCCGTGAGTTGTGCTACTGCCATTGAGACTCTCCTAGGTCCTGGTTGGTTGTAGTGATCAAAGATATGATCCATTCGCTTCTCCCAATCTAGGTAAGCCTCGGGGTCTACTTTTCCTGCAAAACTAGGAGGAGTTAGCTTAACATCAGGATGAATTACCCGGTTGTAGGTGTGTTCATCTCCATCCTCATGACGTCTAGGAGGCATTCTTGGTCTCTGGTGAAGACCATATGGCTCAAAGCCATCATCTTCTGCCTCAGGTTGTCGTGGAGGTCCTCTCGGCCTATGGTGATAGTTATGAGGTTGCGTGTCCTCATCTCCATCTGGCTGGGGTTCCTCCTGTTCGTGCCGTGTCCTAAGGTACTCAGGACCCTCAGGACGATCTGGCTCAGCTCTCACGTGCCTTATGGCCTGGAATCTTACTGGTCTCTCCACGCGCTCCAACCTCTCGCCTATGGATGCGAGTTGTGTTTGGAGTGTGGTGAACATGGCCATCATGGCTTCAGCTGCATCTCTATTCTCTTCTCCCATGGTGTGCTACAAAGAAAGAAGACAATTAGGGTGCTCCTAAATTATTAGGAGGGTTTTCTTTTTATATGGGGTTGAAAAAATTGCAAAAAGGAAAAATCTTAAGGAAAGGAAATTCGACTACAAGAAAAAGGAAACTTCCTAGACAACTTGTGCTAGCTGTCCAATTCGAAATATCTTGGGTATTTTCCTATTCTCTTTTCTTTCCTTTTTCTTTTCTTTTCTTTTTCTTTTTAATTTAACTTAAAATTAATGGAAATATGAATTAAACAAAAAGGAAAACGTGAAAGACAATGCAAAAGTGAATCTAAACCCTAGTGATACACGTAGGAGGCTAGATGCACTCGGTTTGGAGTTTGATGTTGTTTTTTTATTTTTCTTGAATACGACTTAAACTAATGCAAGAACTAGAAATAAGACAAGCAAAAGGATAGAAACAACCTGGTTTAGGAGCTTTAAGCTCTGATACCAAAATGATACAAGCCTCGATTCAAGGCTTGGATGCGTGTGGGCTGTTTATAGAAGATTAGGTGAGAAACTCAACCTTAGGCTTCTGGATGGGGGTTTTCTGGTTGGTAAAAGATGGAAGGGTGAAGTGAACCACACGAGGGGTGATGAACCTCGTGATAAATCACAAACTTAGAGCTAGGAGGGCTGGTCTCAACTAGGTTCTAAGCGCACAAGATTCTTAGAGAGAAAACTTGTTGGAAAAAGTTCTACTTTATTAATATCAAAAGGTTGTCGAACTACAATGCTGGAAGGAGCCTTATTAATATGCTCGACAGCTTGACCTTCTAGGGTCGACACAAATAAAGAAAAGGAAAGTTTACAAAAGTGCACAAAGGAAAAGATACAAAAGTGCATAACCGAAAAAGGACCTATTCCTAAAATGTTCTTGACTCAAAATGTAAAGCAACTAGATCCTACCCTGCAAAACAGAAAGAGGCATATATTCGAATGTAAACTTACCTTAACTCACCTCACGGCCAAGAAATGGAAGGTGGCCGTCCTTGTGGCATGCACGCGCCTTGCTCCTAGTCTTCGACTTGGAGTAGGGTTAAATATCTTTGGGCCCTGACCTCTCTTGCCACTAAAGCCCAAGTCTCTGATGTTCCTTGTGTTGTTGAGAAGCTATTGGACTCTTCCTTGTACTTTTGGCCCATTGTCCTTAGTCGATCCTCCTCTAGAAGCTTGTCGACCCATAGGCTGAATTTGTGGAAGAGTGCCCTTGATCTGCTTCTTGTCATTGCTCCTGGAGGTACCACTAGTGTAGAGACTTCCTCTAAGTGCATGTCCTGGAGCTGGTAGCTCATTTGGTCCGAGTCCTCTTGTGTAGAAGTGGAAGTGCGCGTGTACTCGGCTGGATCGGCTGTACCGGCTGGATTGTGCATGGTACTGGCCGGAATGACTTCAGGACCGGCCAAGTTGATCCCGGAGTCGGCGGTGTCATCAGAGGGACCGGCGGTGTCATCAGAGGGACCGGCGGTGTCATTCACGTCCCCACCAAGTGTGCCGGAAGCTTGGGCCTCTCCGCCGGCAATGTTGACCGGTCTGGTCCTATAGGTCGAGGGTCCGGCGGTACTGTCTGGTCCGGCAGGCGCGCCAGATGGTCCTGCTGTCTCGGGCAAGCTTCCTGGTCGGCAAGTCTGGTCTCCTGGCTGGATGTACAACCTGATGTCCTCATCATTCCCCCCCCCCAAGCTAAATCCCACATTCTTCTTCACTATTGCCGTCAATGGTGAGGTAATACTGCTGAAGTTGGGCATGAATCTTCTATAGAAGCTGGCCAGACCGTGGAAACTCCTTACTTGGCTGATGTTGCTTGGTGTTGGCCGTTCTTGTATGGCTCGAATCTTCTCTTCATCAACCTGTAAGTCCTGTGAACTTACAACAAAACCTAAGAAGACAAGTTTATCAGTACAAAAGATGCACTTCTTGAGATTGGAATAAAGCTCTTCTTGTCGAGGGTTTTAAGCACCAACTCAAGATGTGTGAGGTGATCCCTTAAACACTTACTATAAACTAAAATGTCATCGAAATAAACTACAACAAACTTACTGATGTACGCCCTAAGAACTTGGTTCATAAGACGCATGAAGGTGCTTGGGGCATTAGTCAAGCCGAATGGCATGACTGTCCACTCGTAGAGCCCTTGCTTTGTCTTGAAAACAGTCTTCCACTCATCACCTTCCTTCATCCTGACCTGGTGGTATCCACTCTTGAGGTCTATCTTGGAGAAGACCGTGGCTCCACTCAGCTCATCTAGCATGTCATCCAGCCGTGGTATCGGATGTCGGTACTTGACTGTGATGTTGTTGATTGCTCGGTAGTCCACGCACATTCGCCAAGTTCCATCCTTTTTGGGCACTAGCAGCACTGTTACAGCACATGTACTGAGGCTTTCTCGAACATAGCCTTTCTCCAGGAGCTCCTTGACTTGCTTCTCAAGTTTCTTAGACTCCTCTGGACTCATCCGGTAGGCTGGCTGGTTAGGCAGGGCTGCTCCGGGCATGAGGTCGATCTGGTGTTCTATGCCACGTAGGGGAGGCAAGCCTGCTAGTATCTTCTCAGGAAAGACATCGTGGAATTTGTTGAGGAGAGCTGCTACTTCAGGAGGTAGGTCTAATTGTTCTTTCTCTACATTCAACACTTCTTTGAAAACCAATAGTAGCATTAAATCCTTCGAGGCTAAAGCTCTCCGGACATGACTTGGTTGATCAAGGAAATTAGATTTAATGAGCTTCTTTTCCTTACTCATTTGCTGTTGAAGCTCATGCACCTGGGCAGGTGTGAGAGGAGCTAGGCTGACCTTTCTCTTGTCATGCACAAAAGTGTAGAGATTGGTTCGGCAATCATGCATGGTATCCTTGTCAAACTGCCATGGTCTTCCTAGCAGAAGATGGCCAGCTTGCATCGGCACCACGTCGCACACTACCTGGTCATGGTACTTGCCCACACTGAAGGGCACAGTGACTTGCTCATGGATCTTGAGCTCCACTTTGTCATCAAGCCATCTCAGTCTATACGGTCGACGGTGCCTTGTCTTCTCTAGACCTAGCTTATCAACCATGTACGCACTAGCAATGTTAGTGCAAGAACCACCATCTATGAAGAGGTTACATACCTTGCCCTTAATGGTGCAACGCTTGTGGAAGATGTTCTCCCTCTGGATGGTCTCTAAGGGATCCACCATTGCACTGAGAATGCGTCTAGTGACCAGCACTTCCCCCACATCAGGGTACTCAATGTCACCGTATTCTCCTTCTGGTTCATAGTCCTCTTCATCTTGGGATTCATACTCTCCAGCTTCCGTAATCAGCATGACCCGGTTGTTTGGGCACTCCCTTCATATGTGTCCGCGACCCCTACACTTGAAACAAGTGATGTCACGTGATCTTTGAGGGTTAGAGGACTTACTAGGCTCTCTCTGGTCATGGGTTGGCTCAAGAGGCTTGCTTTTGAACCGTGACTCGATCTCTATGCCTTTGCCTTTGTCTACGGGCTTGGGGACGTTGCTTGGTGCACAAGGCGTCTTATGCTTGCTGTGGATATCTTGGCTCTTACGTTTGATGTGTTGCTCAGCCTGGACAGATAGGTGCAACAAATCCTTGAAGTCATTGTAGATTTGTCTTTCCACCTTGCGGCTGATTCTTTCTTGCACTCCATCCAAGAATTGTGCCATCAAAGCCTTCTCATCGTCATTGAGCTCCAGCATGTTCCTTAGTCTCTCAAACTCTTCATAGTACTCCTCTATTGATCTGGTACCCTGTTTAAGAGTACGAAAACGTCGTTGCAAATCTCTATGAAAATAAGGTGGAACAAACCTTTGTCTCATGAGGTCTTTCATGTCGACCCATGAGTCTACGGGCCTCAATCTTTTCTTCTTTCGGTCAGACACCTCATGATCCCACCAGATGAGAGCATTGTCAATGAGTTGTGCTACTGCCATGGAGACTCTCCTCGTGCCTGGTTGGTTGTAGTGATCGAAGATGTGATCCATCCTCCTCTCCCAATCAAGATACGCACAATCACAACCTCGCATTGTCCTGTCACGGGTGGAGCTTGCGCTGACAATCGGGCTCGGTCAGGTTGTAGCCCCTAGCCAAACTCCACCCGGTGGATACTCGAACAACTCTCGAGGGAACCCCGATGTGATCGGATACGAGAGTGTGCAAAGATCCATTGAAAGGGCCATCGCCAAGCTCGCCGCAATGACGTCCAAAGTGTATAAGGCGTCGAGTGTAGCTCCCAAAATTGACCGCATGATCGAGGAGACGGAAAGGTCACCTTTTGTAGCCTAGGTGGCCAACACGCAGATAAAAGAAACCAAAAAGTTGAGATTACTAGTGATACAAGCCTCGATTCAAAGCTGTATGTTCGTGGGCTATGTGAAGAAGATTAGCTGAGAAACTCAACCTTAGGCTTCTGGATGGGGGCTTTCTGGTTGGTAAAAGATGGAAGGGTGAAGTGAACCACACGAGGGGTGATGAACCTCATGATAAATCACAAACTTAGAGCTAGGAGGGCTGGTCTCAACTAGGTTCTAAGCGTACAAGTCTCTTGAGAGAATAACTTGTAGAAAGAAAATTCGATCTTTATTAATTATCAAAAAGGTTGCCGAACTACAATGCTGGAAGGAGCCTTATTAATATGCTCGATAGCTTGACCTTCTAGGGTCGACTCAAGAAAGAAATAGAAAACTTACAAAAGTGCACAAGTGGAAAACTTACAAAAGTGCATAACCGAAAAAGGACTTATTCCTAAAATATCTTTGACTCAAAAATGTAAATAATCTAAATCCTACCCTGCAAAACAGAAAGAGGCAAGTATATAATTTGAAAACTTACCTTTCTTACCTCACGGCCAAGAAATGGAAGGTGTCCTACCTTGTGGCATGCACGCGCCTTGCTCCTAGTCTTTGACTTGGAGTAGGTTTAGGAATCTTTGGGCCCTGACCTCTCTTGCCACTAAAGCCCAAGTCTCTGAAGTCTCTTGCATTTTTGAGAAGCCTTTGGACTCTTCTTTACACTCTTAGCCCAATGTCCTTCGTCGATCATCCTCTAGGAGCTTGTCGACCCACAAGCTGAATTTGTGGAAGAGTGCTCTTGATATGCTCCTTGTCATTGCTCCTGGTGGCACCAGTGGTGTAGAGACTTCCTCTAGATGCATGTCTTGAAGCTGATAGCTTATTTGGTCCAAGTCTCCTTGTGTAGACGTTGAAATGGTGGTGCACTCGGCTGGATCGGCTGTACCGGCTGAACTGTGCGAGGTACTGGCCGAAATGTCATCTGAGCCAGCCAAGTTGATTCCGGAGCCAGCGGCGTCACCAATTAGACCAGCGGTGTCATCCATGTCGCCACCAGTTGGGCCGGAGGTTTGGGCCTCCCCGCCGGCAATGTTGGTCGGTCCGGCCGGCTGGTCGAAGGTTCGGAGGTACCGCTTGGGTCGGAAGACGTGCTAAATGGCCCGGCTGTCTCAGGCAAGCTCCCTGGTCGGCCAGTCTGGTCTCCTGGCCGGTCATACGACCTGATGTCCCCATCAACTAGTCTACGAGGGAGACTTAGAACCGAAAGCATACATGACAGTGTTTCGGATCACCGCAAACCAAGCTCACTCCAGCGAGGAGGAAAGAGACATCGGATATTGCGGTTATTCGCAGAAAACTTAATGGGACCAATACTCGATTGGTTGTCTCAGCTGGAGGAAACTCCATTGATAATTTCAACAAGTTATCGATGGTGTCATCAAACACTATTACATCTTTATGGGAAAGGAAACGACTGATGCCAATCTCTGGAACGTCACACAAGTTGAGATGGAATTGTTGTAGTCCTACATCGACAACATCAAAAACTAAAGGCAAAGATAGCAGGAGTCAGCGACTCGACTGCCCTTGCCGCACTGAAACATGGGCTTTGGCATGAGTCCCTCTTCTATTTTGATTTAACGATCCATGAGCCCGAGATGATCGATGACGCGTTACACAGATTGACGAATTGGATAATTGCTAAAGAGGAAAAGTTGACGCTCGCAAAAAAAAAATTCAAGCCAAGCAAAAACGCCCCTGAACCTTCCTCAAACTAGAGGTCATTCGAAAAGCCGAAGTGGGAAAGCTGGAGTCACCTGGAAGGTCCCTATACAATCGCAAAGATAGTTAAGCACAGAGTGTACGAACTAGGCACCCTCAACCAAACTCCGGTGATGAGGTCATGGACCGTGATTCACCTAAAAAATACTTTTGCTAAGTTTATTTATTTTAGCCATTCAATTAAACTCAAAATTTTAATAAAGTTTTTTTTAACGTCATTATACTTTATTAATGGCAAATATCATTGTTTACAATTGGAAGTAAGAAAAAAAGACAAATAGAGTATAAATTCCAATCGATTGAAGCCTCAATTGATGTAGAAGCTAAAAAATCAGCTGCCTGGTTTCCTGATCTTGGTTGGTAAGAGAACTTGATGCCAAAGAAATGATTTTCCCAAAGGTGGATTTTGTCAAGATAGTGTTGTAGATGGAGGTTGATCCATTTATCAGTGAGAAGGTTGTTCAGATTTTGATTATCACCTTCAAAGATAGCACATCGATATCCCAAGTAAAGTTGTTTTTAAGTTGTACTCCAATTAAGGTGATATAAACATGAAATCGTATTTGATAAAACTTTTTAGAGTCCCGAAAGTCATCTCGTACCATAAAAGCATAGCAAACGAAACAAGCAACTCTTCGTTTAATATGGATATGCAACCGTTAAATAAACGAGGAGTACTACACATAAATAAGATAGCCAACACAGCTTAGCACGATAACATCATACCCTAAAAGGGATAAACGAAACAAGCAAATCCTCGTTTAGCACGGAATAAACGAGGAATACATCGCATAAATAAGATAACCAGTATAACTCGACACGATAATATCAAATCCTAAAGGAAAGGGATAAACGATGCAAGCATATCCTCGTTTAACACTGATACGCAAGTGTTAAGTAAACGAAAAGTACTTCGCATAAATAAAATAGCAGCACAACTCGGCGTAATAATATTGAACCATAAAGAAGGGGATAAACAAAGCAAACAATTTCTCATTCAAAACACAGAGACACAACCGTTAAATGAAGGATAAATACTTCACGAAACAATAAAACAAACCAACACAGCTTGGTCTAAAAGTAAACATCGATGATTGAAGCAAAAGGTACTAAACCGCCATTGTAAGGCTAAAAGAAACAACGACAGCAAATGAACTCATCAACAGATTGATCAAACACCGGTGACATCAAAAGCAACAGACCGACCCTTAAATGTAACTTTGAGCTTTTCTACATGCCCGGTAGAAGAATCTCATAGGACAGATTCGACAACTCACGGGGCAGACTCGGCTGCTCGCAGGGCAGACTTGGCAGCTCGCGGGGCAAACTCGGCAGCTCGTGGGGCAAACTCGACACCTCGCTGTGCAAAATTTGCAGCTCATGAGACAGACTCGGCAGCTCGCGAGAAGACTCGACATACATAATCTTCATATACAGAAAGTGACTAAATAAACACATTAAGTTTTCAGAATCCTTTCAGGAACCTTGGGGGCATATAGAGTCGAGATTCAGCTCGTAGAGCTCGCGGGAAGCTAAAAAAAAGAACAAGACATCAGAGTTTAGATTTAGCTCGGGAGAGATCGGGAACAAACTCAAATGAGGCCAAGAGCTGGGAGCTCGGGTGAGGCCGAGAGCCAGGAGCTCGGGTGAGGTCGGGAGCCGAGAGCTCGGGTGAAGTCAAGAGCTCGGGTGAGCCTAGAAGCTCGGATGATGCGGGGACCTCGGGTGAGGTCAAGCTCCCATGAGATGGGAGTTCGGGTGAGGTCAGGAGTTCGGATGAGACCAGGAACTCGAGTGAGGTTGGGAGCTCAAGTGAGGCCAGGAGCTCGGATGAGGCCGGGAGCTTGGGTGAGGCCAAAAGCTTGGGTGAGGCCGAGAGCTCCGGGTGAGGCCGAGAGATCAGGGTGAGCTCGGGGTGAGCTCAGGGTGAGCTTACGGTGAGCTCGGGGTAAGATCGGGGTAAGATCGGGTGAGCTTGGGGTGAGCTTGAGTGAGCTCGGATGAGCTCGGGTGAGCTCGGGTGAGCTCGGGTGAGCTCGGGTGAGCTCGGGTGAGCTCGGGTGAGCTCGGGTGAGCTCGGGTGAGCTCGGATGAGCTGGGGTGAACTCGGGTGAGCTCGGGTGAGCTCGGGTGAGCTCGGGTGAGCTCGGGTGTGCTCGGGTGAGCTCGGGTGAGCTTGGGTGAGCTCGGGTGAGCTCGGGTGAGATCGGGTGAGCTCGGTTGAGCTTGGTTGAGCTCGGTTGAGCTCGGTTGAGCTCGCGTAAGCAATAGGAGGCACAACTTAGGTGAGATCGGGTGAGCAACAGGAGGCGTGACACGAATGAGCTATAGGAGGTGCAACTTTGGTGACCAATAGGAAGTGCAGCTCAGGTGAGCTCAGGTGAGAAACAGCAGCCGCAGCTCGGGTGAACTCGGGTGAGCAATAGGAAGGGCAGCTCGGGTGAGCTCGGGTGAGCAACAGAAGGTGCAGCTCGGGTGAGCAACAGAAGGTGCAGCTCGGGTGAGCTCGGGTAAGCAATAGGAGGTACAGCCCGGAGCACGGGTAACCCGGATAAAAGGGAAGGGGACCTACACAAAAAAAAAAATTGCTGGAATTTAACAGTTTAAACTTAAAATTCCAGAACTAATACAAATAATCTTTTAAAAATATATATTATCATAAATAATTACAAATATATAAAAATATTATATTTAGCTTTTTAATCCAATTTAAGATTAAATTTTTTTTATTAATTTTTTTTAAAAATATTTTAATATTAAATTTGTGTTATTTTTAAAAATTTAAACTAATTATGTTATATTTGAAATAAAAACCAAAACGAATACTCTTTTTTGTCAATTTTTCATAAGAAAATTCAGATTATTCGTAATCTTTATACAAAAATTAGCACACATTTAAATCTACTATTTTTCAGTATTTTGATATTGATGTTAAAAATAAAAATTTTATGAAATAAAGTAAATTTTAAGAGTATGTTCAGAGTCCCATTGTTAGGATTGTAGGAAAAATGAAAAAATGTAATGTAATTTTTAAATATTTTTTCATAATATATCAAATATTTTAAAATACAAAATATATTTTAATGATTAAAAATTAAAATACTTGTTAACAAACACGAAACAAAAAAAAATTAAGAGAAATTTTTTTAAAAGATTTTTTGAAAGGGTTATTACAAAATATATTGTAATTATTATACACCATTTTATATAAAGTGTATAGTAGTATTTTATAAAAAAAACACTGTAAAATACATATACATTAATATATTCCAAATTTACCTGTGATGACTTTCTATGTAAAATGACAAAATTTGCTTGGTGTAGCTTTTTTTTGCATATTCATTGTATGAGTTAAAAACTTAGAAAAAACTTGTATACTCAATAAATTTTTTCAATAAAGAAATCTCACAATCAGATAGGAAAATGTATTTACCAAATTTGGTATATTACCAATAGTGTCATCACTTCTGAATTTAGAAAATGATATGAAAAGAGAAGTTTTTTTTTTCGGAATGTTATTTTTGTTATCAAAATCCTGGCAAGAATAAAAAAAACTGGTTAATGCACACATATACCAAAAGGTAAATATTTTTTTTTATTAGCATTTTTATTCTATTTTTGTTTTTTGTTTTTTTTGTGCCAATTTTAATTTTATTATCCATTAATATCATTGTTTATAATCGTATATAAAAACAGAGGACAAAACTTAAAAATGTTCCATTCTTGAGGAGATAAAATAACTGATGAAGCGGGAGAGTGAGTAGTAGCATTACCCGATCTTGATTGGTATGATAATTTGATTCCGTCAAAATTGGAAACCTATAATTTGATTGTTTAGAGATAATATTGATATTTTAAATTAATCTGTGCTTTATTGATGAGATTATTTAAATATAAATTATTTCCTTCGAAAATAACGTAGCGGTATCCCAATGTCCAAGTTGATTGTATAGCCCAGATCAGCTTCTATAACTGTAAATCGACCTTAAAATTTGCCTCTGCCAGCCTTTAAGAAACTTCCTTTGATTGTTGCGAAGAATCCAGCCGAGACCAGAATGTGTATCTTCTACTTTATGTGTACCGTCGTAGTTACATTTAATCCAATTTTCTGGTGATGCTTTCCATTTGTTGGTATTGTATTGTACACTTGTAATCGCCGGTTGTTTAATTGGGATAACCACATTCTGTAGTCATTTTTGGACGTCTTCATAACATTTAGTGAGCATATAGTCATCCGAAAGTGACCTATTGTTAAATATCAAAAATAACATTTCTATAAAAAATATATTTATATTTGAAAAATATATAAAAATAAAAGATAATATGTTAAATATATAGTGAGCATATATTTTTATATATTCGAAAAATATATAAAAAAATATATAAAAATAAAAAATGATTACTATAATATGTTAAATTTCTATTAAAAAAAATCATCCTTGTTACTTTTAATTACTATCAATGATTTTCCAAAAATATATATTTATATTCGAGGTGGTGGAACCCTAATTCTAATACATAATATGTTCTATTGTTATGGATATACTACATCTCGCTTTAAGTGATTTTCTCTTGAAAATTTGACAAAAAAATTTTTGATTTGGAAAACTCTAACTAAACACGTTTATATACTATATTTTGTATAAATTCATCTTTTAAAAATATTACATTCATTTAGAAATTAAACAAATATAAACTTCCGTTTAGATTATACCCAACTAAAATATAGTATGAATTTAACTTTTTGTGATCCTAATCATCCAACCGTCATACAAAAAACAATTACAGTAATCGTTTTTTCAGCTTTTTGTTTAGAGATTTGAAAAACAAAACCTCACACAACGGCACCTATAATGTTAGGTTAACGCTTAACTCTTTACTATTTATACTATACGGAATCCTTTTGTTCAACCTTATAATCTTCATGCAATTATTCCTAAAAGAAAAAATATCTTCAATAAATATTCTCACAATATTTACTTTACTGTATCATAAATTTATTTGACATATCAACGTCTATTTTCATTGTCCATTTTAAATCTTCTAATATTTCTTGTTTGCACATCAATACAATCTGTTTCTTCTTTTATTATCTCTTAAATCTTTATAATTTTGTTTGTTAATTTTTCTTAATTTATTTTAAATTTTTGAATACCTTCTTTTCATCATAAAAACATTGGAAAGTGCTCACGAGTTTAAAAATACTATCATAATTTCCTATGTTTTTATACTGAGATTTCGTTTTGTTATATTTTGTTTGTGTGTTTTATACATCCCTTATTTTCTCAATTAATTAAACATAAGTTCTTTATAGTTTACATGGCACCACATTGGGTGTAGTTAAAAATAAATAGAGTAATCATACATCACTTTCGAACCTACAAAAAAGTTTCAGACTTAAAATTAGTGGGATATTTGATGGCGAGCTATGATCTCCGAGAAAATGAAAATTCACAAAATTAATATTTTTACTGATTTATTCTGAACATTTAATTTCATCAAAGGAGTAACATCTCGAAATATATTTATAAAGATGCTAAAATTTTGGCTAAAATAATCGTGAGAGAGACATAACTCGTTGATCCCAAGATTTATGGTTTAGTTGTTGTTTTGTGAGTTTTAAGCTAGAGCTAGCTTAAAATTATTATTAATCTGCTAGGGATTTATTAGGATCTATCTGATGGTTACTTGAGCTTTTACACTATATAGGTGTGTGATGAAATTTTTGTGCTTTGAATTGTCATCCAAATGATATTTCATTACAGAAGAACTTATTAGCTCATTTTAACATATTTTTTTGGTTTTGGGATAAGCTCTTGATGTTGTAATGGTGTCCGCATGCATTTTGAATTTCTTTGGTTTTTCTGTTGTAGTTCAAACTTTTTTCCTTGGATTTAGGTTTTATCGAGTTCATGAGTAATGGAGTAAGTCATTGTGGTTTTGTTCTCTATCGGAGGTTTTGTTTTATTTTTGGAGTTTGGAGTTGTTGAACTCAATTTTCCTCTCTTTAGATTTTATAGTATTATATGCTTTATCAAACTAAATCTACCGTTAGTCAAACAAATCGATTTACAAAAATAAGTTTAGTATCCAAAAATTAAATCCACCAAACTCAAAACAATTATGTTATTAATAGTGTTAGTGTAGAAAACGTAATCAAACAACAAATTTAAGATTATCAAAACATTGTTTATTTCTTTTGATAATTACACAAGTTAATTGATCACAAATTAACCTTGTTTTAGGTTTTACATAAACTTAATAACCTATTAATTTGAAACATAGACAATCTACAAAACAACACCACCTTACACAAATTAAGAATATTTTTTGTCTTTTTGATTCCTCTTTAATTTTTGATGACGATCTCCAAAAAAGTGTGTCAATTCTTCTGTTTTAACACCTATTTTATCTTTGGAAAGATGTCTTATTATTTCCTTTGGAAAAACTTTCTTTAAAATACATGACACATTCTTTGTCTTTCTAACAGGAAAACTTCTTGTTTTTATTTTATGAAAACTTCCTGTGTTGTGTTTCATTTGAACTTTTTGTTTTGCTTCAGTCATTTCAGCGCCTTGGTTACGGTCCACCTTGGTTAGACTTCTCTGGCCTATTGATAAGCTTCTTTCCTGATGGAGCAACATAATAGCTGAAAGACAATGAATAAGAGTTATGTAAGAAAAGCTTGGTTATATACGACGGTTTTCAGAGGAAAGAGTTATGTGCGAGATAAATGAGAAACGAGGACAAAGGGAACATACACATTAGCAAATTTGGTACCACCTTCACCTCTAATCCGCAGTAAACGTTTCCAACCAGTGGGTGGGCGAGCAATGCCAGGCTTATCAATAGCCCAGCGACGGGTTTCATCTTGGGAGATATCTGCAGGAACATCACAAGAAATAACTGGCTTCCACTCACGAGCTGTTTCACAAAAGAATGGGTTTTCTAAAAGTTTTTCCCTTATCTCTTCATACTTCTTCATTGAGGGCATAAGCCTCCATTTGAAACAATTCGCACATTGAACCGTAAAAGCCCCAATGTTTGGACACTTTTTAACTGAAGGAGACTGAGATTGAATAGGTTGAACTTCTTCTCCTTCAGTATCATCAATTCCCTTTGAGCCATAAAGCACCAGCTGGTTCTCTCTATTATCATCCACCTCAATAGGTGAGGGCGATACTGATCCACGCGACTGTTGAACAGCTCGAAAATCCATGTCACTTGTAGAAGGGACAACATTTCTTTCCTCCCTTACATTGTTGGATTCATTTCCATTGCATGACTGAGACATACTTGATACGAACCACCTATAAATAAAATAAAAAATTTGTTATAGATTTCCACAAGACTAACATTTGTTTCCCTTCCAATTACGAAAATGATGATAATTCATCACAATTACGAAAACATCATAGAAGAACATGAACAAGACGGTAAAATCAGAACAGGCTGAGCATAAGGAAATACTATTACATGCTTAATACCAAAGTAACGAACAACTAAACAGTAGAAACCCTAGCATGGATCAAATCATTCAAAATCACAAATCATCAGCTCTCTACCAAATTAAGAGAGACATTGAAGAAAAGAAAGAAAAAACTCACTAAAGGAAGCAACAATAATAATAAAAAAGATCCAAACCCATATCATCAAACGAGCCAACGAAAAAAAATATCAAATATGAAGAAGAAGAAGAAGAAGAAGAACCGAAAGGAGTGTGGCATATCATTACACGAAGAGAACAAGGGTTTCGGAGATCGGGGAGAGATTTCGTGATAGAAACAAGGCAAGGCTCTATATATCGTTGAGAAGAGAGGGCTCTCTAATTTGACAATCTCATTTTTGACACAGAACCATTTCAGACAAAAAGAAATGGGGAAACAGAAATGGTGGTGTTGGTGGTGTTGTCTAAACAGAAATGGGGAAATGGGAGAGAAAGAGAGAGGTTTTAATTCATTCTGCATAAATATGTTGGGATAAAATAATTCTTTAATTAAATTCACTCAAATTCGGATAAACAAAAGATTAACATCCTAAAATAATATTTTATTCTAAATTTAACACTTTAAACTTAAAATTTTAAAATTAATATAAATAATTTTTCAAAAATACATATTTATCATAAATAAATTATAAATATATATAAAATATTATATTTATATTATTTTTTATTATTTTAAATTTAATTCTTTTTTATAAAAAAATTTTTAAATTATTTTAATATTAAATTTGTGATATTTTTAATAATTTAATTTAATCATGTTATATTTTGAAAAAAAAACTTTAAAAAATACTGTGTACAATAGTATTTAATCACCATTTTATATAATTAAAAAACTTTAATTTAATCACCATTTTATATAAAGTGTACAATAGTATTTTATAAAAAATAATAAAACACTATAAAATACATATACATTAATATATTCCAAATGTTCCTGTGATGACTTTCCATGTAAAATAACAAAATTTGCTTGGTGTAGCTTTTTTTTTGCATATTCATTGTATGAGTTAAAAACTTGGAGAAAATTTGTATCCTCAATAAATTTTTCAAATCAAGAAATCTTACAATGAGATAGGAAAATGTATTTACCAAATTTGATATATTACCAATAGTGTATCCATCACTTCTGAATTTAGAAAATGAAATGAAAAGAGTAGTTTTCTTTTTTCAAAATGTTATTTTTGATATCAAAATCCTGGCAAGAATAAAAAAACTGGTTAATGCACAGACATACCAAAAGATAAATATATTCTTTTATTGGCATTCTTATTCTATTTTTGTTTAGTGATACAAAATCAAAAATGCATTTATTTAATCAATTGAAAATAGTGTGTTTATGCAAAATAATGGGTTTATTACGTATTTAATTTACCTAGATCAATTCTAAAAATATCTTTAACAAAAAAATAAATTTTTAATAGATTCGTGTTATACAAAAATATAAAAAATATATAACAATAAAAGATGATTACTATAATATGGTAAATTTTTATAAAAAATTATTCTTATTATTTTTAATTATTATCAAAGATTTTCCAAAAATAATATTTATATTCGAGGTGGTGGAGCATTAACTCTAATACATAATACGTTCTATTTTATAGATATATTACATCTCGCCTCAAGTGATTTTCGCCTGAAAACTTGACAAAAAAATTTGTGATTTGGAAAACTCTAACTAAACACGTTTGTATACTATATTTTGTATAAGTTCATCTTTTTAAAATATTACATTCATTTAGAAATTAAACAAATATAAACCTCTGTTTAAATTATACCCAACTAAAATATAGTATAAAATTAATTTTTGATGATCCTAATCATCCAACCGTCATACAAAAAACATTTACAATAATCATTTTTTCAATTTTTTGTTTAGAGATACGAAAAACAAAACCTCACCTATAATGTTAAGTTAACCCTAACTCTTTATTATTTATACTATACGAAATCCTAATCTTCATGCAATTATCCTAAAAGAAAACAGTTGTTGTTGTCCAATTTCTTCTTTATATAAATATCTTCAATAAATATGCTCACAATATTTACTTTACCGTATCACAGATTCATTTGACATATTGTTAGAATCAAATTTGCACTTTATTCAGCTCTCACACAAATTTTCTAAAATATTCTCTAAATAGTTCTTTTTATTTATGAATGTTTCTGAATGATCTCTATTACATAAGAATTGTGCTCCTTTTATACTATAATTCGTAATTAATTCTAGATATAGAATTAAGAGTAATACCCTAAAATAGCACCGTTTAAAGTTTTTCTTCCAAATCTAGCATCATAAAATTAAATTCTCAAAAATAGCACAAATACTTATGTGAAAATACTTATTTATTCTAAATAAATTATACATAAACTTAAAGTATTGTATTTGGGTTCATTATTTCTAATTTAGGGTTTATTTTTTTCTATTAAAATATAGTTTTAATGTATTTTAATCTTAAATTTGTGCTATTATTGGACATTTAAACTAACGATGCTATTTTTGGAACAAAAACTTAGAAAAGTGCTATTTTAGACATTTGCCCTAGAATTAATTGCAGATTTGACAGTTACAACATAATTAAATTTTGACCGTTATAGTATCAATTATTGTCCATTACAAAGTAATTAATTCTTCTGAGCGTTACATAATTAAAATAACCGGTTTGACTTCTTTTTGGTTAATCTTGGTCCGGTTAGTAGATTCAGATTTTGTGGTTAAATCTGATGTCCACAATAAGCCCTCCAAATTTCCTAAAGCGTCGATTCAGGAAACTTTATTCTGTCTTTGTCATGCTCGTTTTATGCTGGCTATCTTACTTTCGTGAAGTGTTCCTCATTTATTTAACGGTTGCGTATCGATGTGTTGATGAAAAGTTGTTTGCTTCATTCATTCCCTTTATTTTTTCTTGAAGAATTTGATATTGTCATGCCGAGCTGCGCTGGTTGTATTATTTTCTGTAATGGCTACGTGTACGTATTTTTACGAAGAGCTGCTTGCGCCTTTATCCTATTTTAGGGTTTTATATTGTTGTGCCGAGCTGTGCCGGATATATTATTTTAGCGTAGTGCTGCTCGTTTTTGTAACGGCTACATATCCGTGTTTTTACGAGGAGCTGCTTGCGCCCTTATCCCTTTTTAAGGTTTTATATTCTCTTGCCGAGCTGTGCTGGCTATATTATTTTAGCAAAATGCTCTTCGTTTCTATAACGGGTACGTGTCCGTGTTAATTTTTACGAGGAGTTGCTTGCTTTTTTTTCTTTTTTTACCCGTTTGATATTATTTTGCCGAGCTGTACGGGCTATTTTATCGAAGTGCTCCTCGTTTTTATAACGGCTACGTGTCCATGTTTTTACGAGGAACTGCTTGCCTTTTTTTACCTCTTTTAGGGTTTGGTATTATTTTGCCGAGCTGTGCTGGCTATTTTAGCGAAGTACACCTCGTTTATTTAATGGTCATATATCCATGTTTTTACAAGGAGCTGCTTGCATTTTTTTTGTTACCCTTTTTAATTTTTTATATTATTTTGCCGAGCTGTGCTGGCTATTTTACCAAAGTGCTTCTCGTTTATTTAATGGCCATATATCCGTGTTTTTACGAGTAGTTGTTTGCTTTTTTACACTTTTTAGAGTTTGATATTATTTTTGGGACTGTAAACACTTTTAAAAAACTTTGCCGGGTACGATTTCATTCTATATCGTCCTGACTGCATACCTCAAAATACAAAACAATGATAACGAAATTGTACCTTTTATTTTGTTTCAATTCGAGCTATAGAGTCTGTCGAAGATGTCCTGAAAAATTGGATTATCATCGTTGGAGTTTGATATTTTTCTTAAAAGTTAGGATGGATTGTCTCCATAAACAGTGCCAAATGTTAGAACCGAATTTGCACTTTATTCAGCTCTCACACAAATTCTCTAAAATATTCTCTGAATAGTTTTTTATGTCTAAATATAACTGAATGATCCCTATTACATAAGGATTGTGCCCTTTTTATACTATAATCTGCAATTAATTCCAGATATATAATTAATTGCAAATTTTGCGATTACAACATAATTATTTTTTATCGTTACAGTATTGATTATTGTCCGTTACAAAATAATTAATTTTTTTGACCGTTACATAATTAAAATAACTGGTTTGACTTTTTTTGCTCCATTTTTGTCTCGTTAGCGGATTCAGATTTTAAGATTAAATCTGGTGCCCACACATATCAACGTCTATCTTCGTTGTCCATTTTAAATCTTCTAATATTTCTTGTTTGCACATCAATACAATATGTTTCTTCTTTTATTATCTTTTAAATCTTTCTAATTTTGTTTGTTAATTTCTCTTAATTTATTTTAAATTTTAGAATACCTTCTTTTCATCACAAAAACATCGGAAAGTCCTCTAATACATAATATGTTTTATTGTTATAGATATACTAACTCTAATACATAATATGTTTTATTGTTATAGATATACTACATCTCATCTTAAGTGATTTTTGTCTGAAAATTCGACAAACAAATTTTTGATTTCGAAAACTCTAACTAAACACGTTTGTATACTATATTTTGTATTCATTTTAAAAAACATATTACATTCATTTAGAAATTAAACAAATATAAACCTCCGTTTAGATTATATCCAACTAAAATATAGTATAAATTTAATTTTTGGTGATCCTAATCATCCAACCGTCATACAAAAAAAAATTACAATAATCATTTTTTCAGCTTTTTGTTTAGAGATTCGAAAAACAATAATGTTAAATTAACCCTTAACTCTTTACTATTTATACTATACGGAATTCTTATGTTTAACCTTATAATCTTTGTGCAATTATTCCTAAAAAAAACAGTTGTTGTTGTCCAATTTCTTCTTTATATAAATATCTTCAATAAATATTGTCACAATATTTATTTTACCGTATCATAGATTTATTTGACATATCCACGTCCATTTTCGTTGTCCATTTAAAATCTTCTAATATTTCTTGTTTTCACATCAATACAATATTTTTTTCTTTTATGATCTCTTAAATATTTATAATTTTATTTGTTAATTTCTCTTAATTTATTTTAAATTTTTGAATATCTTCTTTCTATCACAAAAACATCAAAAAGTCCTTGCGAATTTAAAAATATTATCAGGATTTCCTATGTTTTTGTACTGAGATTTCGTTTTGTTATATTTTGTTTGTGTGTTTTATACATCCCTTATTGTCTCAATTAATGAAACATAAGTTCTGTATAGTTTACATGGCTCTCTGCTTAATTCGAACATAAATAGAGTAATCACACATCACTTTCAAACCTAGAAGAAATTTTCAGACTTAAAATTAATATTTGATGGCGTGCTATGATCTCCGAGAAAATGGAAATTCACAAAATTAATATTTTTGCTGATTTGTTCTTAATATTTAATTTCATCAAAGGAGTAACATTTCGAAATATATTTATAGAGATGCATAAATCATGAGAGACACAACTCGTTGATCCTAAGATTTATGGTTTAGTTGTTGTTTGTGAGTTTTAAGCTAGACCTAGCTTAAAATTAAGCTTATTATCAATTTGCTAGGGATTTATTAGGATCTATCTGATGGTTGCTTGAGCTTTTACACTATATAGGTATGTGATGAAGTTTATGTGCTTCAGATTGTCATCCAAATGATATTTCATTACAGAAGAACTTATTAGCTCATTTTAACAAACTTCTTTGGTTTTGGGATAAGCTCTTGACGTGGTCATGTGTCTGCATGCATGTTTATTTTAATTTCTTTAGTTTTTCTGTCGTAGTTCAAAGTTTTTTCCTTGGATTTAGGTTTTCTCGAGTTCATGATTTTCTAGGTGGACTGATATAGTAAATCATTGTGTCCTCTCTTTGAGGTTTTGTTTTATTTTTGGAGTTTGGAGTTGTTGAACTCAATTTTCCTCTCTTTATATTTTATAGTATTATATGCTTTATCAAACTAAATCTACCTTTCATCAAACAAATAGACTTACAAAAATAAGTTTAGTATCCAAAAATTAAATCTACCAAACTCAAAAAATTATGTTATTAATACTGTTAGTGTAGAAAACGTAATCAAACAACAACTTTAAGATTATCAAAACATTTTTTATTTATTTTAATAATTGCACAAGTTAATTTATCACAATTTAACTTTGTTTTAGGTTTTACACAAACTTAATAACCTATTAATTTATCACTTCTTCTGTTTTGACACCTATTTTATCCTTGGTTTCTTACTTGTCTTCTAGGAAGATTTCCTATTATTTCCTCCAGAAAAAGGTTATTTAGTGTCCATGACAAACTCTTTGTCTTTCTAATAGGAAAACTTCTTGTTTTGCTTTGATGAAAACTTCATGTTGTGCTTCAGTTGAACTTTTTGTTTTGCTTCAACCATTTCACCGTCTGGCCCATCTTGGTTAGACTTCTTTTTTTAAGCCCATATCGGATTTTTATTTCTTCAATCTTCCTTCCTCTTTTTTATACAATTTGATACTCAAGCATCTAAAGTACCTACAACTTAGTTTTGAACAAACAACACACAGACCAACCACAAGTTTCCCACGAAAATGAATTATAATATTAAACTTTAATGTTTTGAAATTGTGATAGATGAGGAGAAACTTAAAGTTCGATTTTGTTCACACACAGAAAGTAGTTATTGCACACATAGTTATAGCTATCACATATTACAACCATGACTAACATCAAGTTCTCCCCCATACTTGTTACTCCCACTGTCTTCAATATTTTACATCAGGTTCATCTCCCCCATACTTGTTATTTCCACTGTCTTCAATATTTTACATCAGGTTCATCTCCCCTGCTAGAGTGTCAAAGTGAGTCAACAATAATCAGAGATGTAGAGAAATGAACAAAAAGAAAACACACGAGACAAAAAAATGTGTGAATATACCAACAATGGTGTGCAAAATGTGACGAACCTTGGAGATAAGAAACTATCGTGAACAAACACCAGGTCGAGAAGAGTGCTCCGGCTTAACTTTAGGAGTGGAGACACCCGAGGGGACTTCCTTGAAAATCGGAACAGAAGACAGATACACCGATTCTGATGTGGGAATGGGATGTTGAGCTTTAATTAACTGGTAAATGAGATTCGAAAATGGCAGGAAGAACTTTAAAGTAGGGCTGCGTGCAAGGTTAAGAACATGATCAAACACTAGTTATTATTGAATTACCTTTAACACGCTGTTCATAAGCAGGACGATCAAACCCATCATCAATGCAGCAGCCTCTCCATTCAATGTATATGATGGGTTTGGATACAAAAGAAGCTAAGGAAGAAATGTATCAAACACATTGACAAGGTTTGATAAAAAAAAAAAACAAATCCATAACATAAAAGTTAAAAGTAATCTTCAAAAGAACAACCATCATTTGATTCTAAAATTTCTTTTCACATTTGATTTGGCCCTTTCCCAACATAGGACTCCAAGTCTGGTTAATTACATCTAAACAAACAGAACCCGATTGTTAGCATTGGATTCAACTCGGAGATTCAAACTCGTAGATCCGAAACGAAGTTGGACCGAAGAGAGCAAAAGCCCAAATCAATCGTCCGGGCCCAAGAAAGGAACCAAGCCCATTAAAAGAGAATTAAATATTGTAATGGTCAGAAATGAATACAGCTTTTGTAACTACCAAATAAAGCATTTAATTCCATATCAGAATTAAATGCCAAAAATAGTATAGAAAGAGGATGATCCCATTTTTAAAAGTGATTCATATTCAAAAATAATACGGAGAAAAGTACTTTTTACTGTGAGAGAGCTGAGAAATCTTAAAACTCGGTTATAACATTTGGCGATGTTTGTGGGGAGAAAAATCCATCCAAGTTTAATAAGCAAGATGTCAAGCTCCGGTGACAACCATTCAGACTCTCTATCAGAGATGAAGGCCTTTTTGATGGACTTCAAGTCGACTACTGATAAGCAGAAAGAGTCCAAAGAGAATCTCGTAGCGCAGTTCAACGTACACAAGACCCAAGTTCTGACATAGCTGAACCGCCTCGCGACGTCACAAGCGGAGTTGGAATCTAGAGTGATGACGTTTAACACACCTGAAAACTTCCAAGTTGAGGAAAACTAATGGGGTTTTAAATTTTAATCCCGAGTACAGCTCCAAGTGCAGAGCAAATCAAGTAGAAGTTGTGAAATGCCAATGAATGCATGCAAGATGTACTCGAGTAAGGTATGCATGCAAGAATGCATGCAAGATGTACAGAGCAAATCGAGTAAGGTTTGCAAGATGCAAAAATGCATGCACTAACCTATAGGATGCAATGCCAAATGCCAATGAATGTAAATGGGTGGATAGAATGCCTAAAATGCTAATGAAAATACGGAAAAGGTGGTGAAATACATGGTGAAACAATGTAAAAACCATGGTTATCAAAAACCCTCAACAAAGATCTGCCAGAAAGCACCTCGACTTTGAGACTCAGCGCGAAGATCGAGTCTTACTCAACATGATTCCACGTGCTGCGAATTTCTCCCAGGAGAAAAGTCGGGAACACCCGCACCATCACAACCTCGCATTGTCCTGTCAGGGGTGGAGCTTGCGCTGACAACCGGGCTTGGTCAGGTTGTAGCCCCTGAGCCAAACTCCACCCGGTGGAAACTCGAACAACTCTCGAGGGAACCCCGATGTGATCGGGTACGAGAGTGTGCAAAGATCCATTGAAAGAGCCAACGCCAAGCTCGCAGCAATGACGTCCAAAGTTTATAAGGTGTCAAGTGTAGCTCCCAAAATTGACCGCGTGATCGAGGAGACGGAAAGGTCACCTTTCGTAGCCTAGGTGGCCAACACGCAGATAAAAGAAACCAAAAAGTTGAGACTACTAGTCTACGAGGGAGACTTAGAACCGAAAATGTACATGACAATGTTTCGGATCACCGCTAACCAAGCTCACTCCAGCGAGGAGGAAAGAGACATCGGATATTGCGGTTATTCGCAAAAAACTTAATGGGACCAACACTCGATTGGTTGTCTCAGCTGGAGGAAACTCCATTGATAATTTCAACCAGTTATCGACGGTGTTCATCAAACACTATTACATCTTTATGGGAAAAGGAACGACTGATGCCAGTCTCTGGAAGGTCACACAAGTTGAGATGGAACCGCTACAGTCCTACATCGACAACATCAAAAAGTGAAGGCAAAGATAGCATGAGTCAATGACTCGACTGC
Organism: Pugionium cornutum; assembly: GCA_018901935.1. NCBI lineage: Eukaryota > Viridiplantae > Streptophyta > Magnoliopsida > Brassicales > Brassicaceae > Pugionium > Pugionium cornutum. The sequence continues at coordinate 3,416,879 of CM032164.1, forward strand.
CCTTGCCGCACTGAAACACGGGCTTTAGCATGAGTCCCTCTTCTGTTTTGATCTAACGATCCATGAGCCCGAGATGATCGATGACGCGTTACACAGTTTGAAGAATTGGATAATTGCTAAAGAGGAAAAGTTGACGCTTGCAAAAAAATTCAAGCCAAACAAAAACGCCCCTGAGCCTTCCTCAAATCAGAGGTCATTCAAAAAGCCGGAGTGGGAAAGGTGGAGTCACCTAGAAGGTCCCTATAGTTGTAAAAATAGTTAAGCACGGAGTGTACAAACTAGGCACCCTCAACCAAACTCCGGTGATAAGGTCATGGACCGATTTATTTTAGCCATTCAATTAAACTCAAAAATTTAATAAAGTTTTTTTATTGTCATTATACTTTATTAATGGCAAATATCATTGTTTACAATTGGAAGTAAGAAAGAAGGACAAATAGAGTATAAATTCTAATCGATTGAAGCCTCAATTAATGCAGAAGCTAAAGAATCAGCTGCCTGGTTTCCTGATCTTGGTTGGTAAGAGAACTTGATGCCAAAAAAATGATTTTCTCAAAGGTGGATTGTGTCAAGATAGTGTTGTAGATGGAGGTTGATCCCTTTATGAGTGAGAAGGTTGTTCAGGTTTTGATTATCATTTTCAAATATGACACATCGATATCCCAAATAAAGTTTTTTTAAAATTGTACTCCAATTAAGGCGATATAAACATGAATTCGTATCTGATAAAGCTTTTTAGAGTCCCGAAGGTCATCTCGGACCATAAAAGCATAGCAAACGAAACAAGCAACTCTTCGTTTAATACGGATATGCAACCGTTAAATAAACGAGGAGTACTACACATGAATAAGATAGCCAACATATCTTAGCACGATAACATCCCCTAAAAGGGATAAACAAAACAAGAAACTCCTCGTTTAGCACAGAATAAACGAGGAGTACATCGCATAAATAAGATAACCAACATAGCTCAACAGGATAATATCAAATCCTAAAGGAAAGGGATAAACGATGCAAGCATATCCTCGTTTAACACTGATACGCAAGCGTTAAGTAAACGAAAAGTACTTCGCATAAATAAAATAGCAGCACAACTCGGCGTAATAATATCGAACCCTAAAGAAGGGGATAAACAAAACAAACAATTTCTCATTCAAAACACAGAGACACAACCGTTAAATGAAGGATAAATACTTTGCAAAACGATAAAACAAACCAACACAACTTGGTCTAAAAGTAAACATCGATGATTGAAGCAAAAGGTACTAAACCGCCTTTGTAACCGAAAGAAACAATGACAACAAATGAACTCATTAAGAGATTGATCAAACACCGGTGACATCGAAAGCAGCAGATCGACCCTTAACTGTAACTTTGAGCTTTTCTACATGCCCGCTAGAAGAATCTCATAGGAAAGATTCGACAACTCACGGGGCAGATTCAGCAGCTCGCGGGGCAGACTTGGCAGCTCGCGGGGCAGACTCGGCAGCTCGCGGGGCAGACTTGACACCTCGCTGTGCAAAATTTGCAGCTCATGGGACAGACTCGGCAGCTCGAGAGAAGACTCGACATACATAATCTTCATATACAGAAAGTGACTAAATCAACACATTAAGTTTTCAGAATCCTTTCAGGAAACTTGGGGGCATATAGAGTCGAGATTCATCTCGCAGAGCTTGCGGGAAGCTAAAAAAAAAAGACATCAGAGTTTAGATTTAGCTTGGGAGAGCTCGGGAACAAACTCGAATGAGGCCAAGAGCCGGAAGCTCGGGTGAGGACGAGAGCCAGGAGCTCGGGTGAGGTTGGGAGCCGAGAGCTCGGGTGAAGTCAAGAGCTCGGGTGAGCCTAGAAGCTCGGATGAAGCGGGGACCTCGGGTGAGGTCGAGCTCCCATGAGATGGGAGTTTGGGTGAGGTCAGGAGTTCGGGTGAGACCAGGAACTCGAGTGAGGCCCGGAGCTGGGATGAGGCCGGGAGATTGGGTGAGGGCAAGAGCTTGGTGAGGCCGAGAGCTCCGGGTGAGGCCGAGAGCTCAGGGTGAGCTCGGGGTAAGATCGGGTGAGCTTGCGGTGAGCTCGAGTGAGCTCGGGTGAGCTCGGGTGAGCTCGGGTGAGCTCGGGTGAGCTCGGGTGAGCTCGGGTGAGCTCGGTTGAGCTCGGGTGAGCTTGGTTGAGCTTGCGTAAGCAATAGGAGGCACAGCTCGGGTGAGCAACAGGAGGCATAGCACGGATGAGCAATAGAAAACGCAGCTCAGGTGAACAACATGAGGCGCAGCTCAGGTGAGCTCGGGTGAGCAACAGGAGGGACAGCTCGGGTGAGCTCGGGTGAGCAACATAAGGCGCAGTTCGGTGAGCTCGGGTGAGCAATAGGAGGTGCAGCCCGGAGCACGGGTAACCCGGAGAGAAGGGAAGGGGACCGATACAAAAAACAATTGCCGGAATTTAACAGTTTAAACTTAAAATTCGAGAACTAGTACAAATAATCTTTTTAAAATATATATTATCATAAATAATTACAAATATATAAAAAATTTTAAAATATTTTAATATTAAATTTGTGTTATTTTTAATAATTTAAACTATTGATGTTATATTTGAAATAAAAACCTTCATGAATACTCTTTTTGTCAATTCTACATAAGAAAATTCAGATTATTTATATCTTTATAAAAAAATTAGCACACATTTAAATCTAATATTTTTTCAGTATTTTGATATTGTTGTTAAAAATAAAAATTTTATTAAATAAAGTAAATTTTAAGGGTATGTTCAGAGTCCCATTGTTAGGATTGTAGGAAAAATGAAAAAATGTAATGTAATTTTTAAATATTTTTTCATAATATATCAAATAGAAAATTTAACAAACACGAAACAAAAAAAATTTAAGAGAAATTTTTTTAAAGATTTTCTGAAAGGGTTATTACAAAATATATTATAATTATTATACACCATTTTATATAAAGTGTACAATAGTATTTTATAATAAAAAACACTGTAAAATAGATATACATTAATATATTCCAAATGTACCTGTGATGACGTTTTACGTAAAATGACAAAATTTGCTTGGTGTAGCTTTTTTTGCATATTCATTTTATGAGTTAAAAACTTGTATCCTCAATAAATATTTTGAATAAAGAAATCTCACAATCATATAAGAAAATGTATTTACCAAATTTGGTATATTACCAATAGTGTATCGATCACTTCTGAATTTAGAAAATAAAATGAAAAGAGTAGTTTTCTTTTTTCGAAATGTTATTTTTGTTATCAAAATCCTGTCAAGAATAAAAAAACTGGTTAATGCACACACATACGAAAAGATAAATATATTCTTTTATTGGCATTCTTATTCTATTTTTGTTTAATGATACAAAAATCGAAAATGCATTTATTTTTAATCAATTGAAAATAGTGTGTTTATGCAAAAAATGGGTTTATTACGTATTGGATTCACCTAGATCAATTCTAAAAATATCTTTAACAAAAAATTAAATTTTTAATAGATTCGTGTTATACAAAAATATAAAATATATATATAACAATAAAAAAATTATTACTATAATATGTTAAATTTCTATAAAAAAATATTATCCTTGTTATTTTTAATTATTAGCAAAGATTTTCTAAAAAAAATATTTATATTCGAGGTGGTGGACCCTAACTCTAATACATAATATGTTCTATTGTTATGGATATAATACATCTCACCTTAAGTGATTTTCGCCTGAAAATTCGACAAACAAATTTCTAATTTGGAAAACTCTAACTAAACACATTTGTATACTTTATTTTGTATAATTTTATTTTTTTAAATATTAAATTCATTTAGAAATTAAACAAATATAAACATCCGTTTAGATTATATCCAACTAAAATATAGTATAAATTTAATTTTGGTGATTTTAATCATCCAACAGTCATACAAAAAACAATTACAAGAATTATTTTTTCAGCTTTTTGTTTATAGATTTGAAAAACAAAACTTCATACAACGACGTCTATAATGTTAAGTTAACTCTTAACTCTTTACTATTTATACTATACGGAATCTTTGTGTTCAACCCTATAATATTCATGAAATTATTTCTAAAAGAAACAGTTGTTGCTGTCCAATTTCTTCTTTATATAAATATCTTCAATAAATATTCTCACAATATTTATTTTACCGTATCAAAGATTTATTTGACATATCCACGTTCATCTTCGTTGTCCATTTTAAATCTTCTAATATTTCTTGTTTGCACATCAATACAATATGTTTTTTCTTTTATGATCTCTTAAATCTTTATAATTTTATTTGTTAATTTCTCTTAATATATTTTAAATTTTCGAATACCTTCTTTTCATCACAAAAACATCGAAAAGTCCTCGTGAATTTCAAAATACTATTAGGATTTCCTATGTTTTTGTACTCAGATTTCGTTTTGTTATATTTTTTTTTCTGTGTTTTATACATCTCTTATTGTCTCAATTAATGAAACATAAGTTTTGTATAGTTTACATGGCTCTCGGCTAAATTCTAACATAAATAGAGTAATCGTAGTTAAAAATAAATAGAGTAATCACACATCACTTTCAAACCTAGAAGAAAGTTTCACTTAAAATTAGTATTTTTTCTGGTTTATTTTTAACATTTAATTTAATCAACGGAATAACATCTCGAAATATATTTATAGAGATACATAAATTTTGGCTAAAATAATCGTGAGAGAGACATAACTCATTGATCCCAAGATTTGTGGTTTAGTTGTTGTTTTGTGAGTTTTAAGCTAGAACTAGTTTAAAATTAAGCTTATTATCAATTTGCTAGGGATTTATTAGGATCTATCTTGATGATTACACTATATAGTTGTGTGATGAAGTTTTTGTGATTCGGATTGTCATCCAAATGATATTTCATTACAGAAGAACTTATTAGCTCATTTTAACAGACTTTTTGGTTTTGGGATAAGCTCTTGACGTTGTAATGGTGTCCGCACGCATGTTTTTTTTTTAATTTCTTTGGTTTTTTCTGTCGTAGTTCATAAGATTTTTCCTTGGATTTAAGTTTTCTCGAGTTCATGATTTTCTGGCTTGACTGATATAGTAAGTCATTGTGGTTTTGTTCTCTGTTTGAGGTTTTGTTTTATTTTTGGAGTTTGGAGTTGTTGAACTCAGTTTTACTCCCCCATACTTGTTACTCCCACTGTCTTCAACATTTTCCATCAGATTCATCTTTTTCTGCTAGAGTGTCAAAGTGAGTCAAAAATAATCAGAAATGTAGGGAAATGAACAAAAATAAGACACACTTGAAACAAAAAAAAACGCGTGATTATACCAAGAACGGTTTGTAGAATGTGACGATCCTTGGAGGTAAGAAACTATCATGAACAAACACCAACTGGAGAAGAGTGCTCCTGTTTAACTTGAGGAGTGGAGACATCCGAGGGGACTTCCTTGAAAATTGGAACTGAAGATAGATACACTGAGTCTGATATGGGAATGGGGTGTTGAGCTTTAATTAACTAGTAAATGAGATTCGGAAATGGCAGAAAGAACTTTAAAGTAGGGTTGCGTGCAAGGTTAAGAACATGATCAAACATCAGTTATTAATGAATTACCTTTAACACGTTGTTCATAAGCGGAAAGATCAAACCCATCATCAATGGAGCAGCCTCTCCATTCAATGGATCTGATAGGTTTGGATACAAAAGAAGCCAAGGAAGAAATGTATCAAACACATTGACAAGGTTTGATAAAAAGAAACAAATCCATAACATAAAAGTTAAAAGTAATCTTCAAAAGAACAACCATCATTTGATTCTAAAATTTCTTTTCACATTTGATTTGGCCCATTCCAAACATAGGACTCCAAGTCTGGTTAATCACATCTAAACAAACAGGACCCAATTGTTGGTACTGGATTCAGCTCGGAGATCCAAACTCGCAGATCCGAAACGAAGGTGGGCCGAAGAGAGCAAAAGCCCAAATCAACCGTCCGGGCCCAAGAAAGGAACCAAGCCCATTAGTCAAAAGAGAATCAAATATTTTAACGGTCATAAATGAATACAACTTTTGTAACTGCCAAATAAAGCATTTAATTTTATATTGGAATTAAATGCCAAAAATAGTATAAAAAGGGGATGATCTCATTTCTAAAACTGATTCACAATCATTCAAGAAAAGTACTTTTTACTGTGTGATAGCTGAGAAAACTTAAAACTCGGTTTTAACATTTGGCGCTTTGTGGGGGAGAAGAATCCATCCAATTTTAATAAGCAAGATGTCAAGCTCCGGTGACAACCATTCATTGGGTTCGAGTCTAGTCATGTCCACCTATCGTCTTAGACATCAACTATCATTGGCAAAGATGCAATAAGTATGTTTAGGCTTACCTACACGTTCTGTGTACACTTCTCAGGAGTAGAACATCATCGATCTAATCATTGATTAGCTATTTCAATCCCTAGCATTAAGCACCCCATAAACATCAAGGATTTGTCATTTAATCTACCTAAAAAACCCTAAGTCAATATCAGATTCCCTAATCTACTTTACCAACAATCCATACAGAAAACTACTTAAAAATATTCAAGAAAATAGGAAACATGAAGAAGTAAAAGCAAATAAACATAAGATAAGAGATAGGGTAGAGAAATCCTTCAATAGAAACCAAGAGTGCAAAACAAAGGTTGAAATCAATCTCTTCTCTCTATAAAAACGTCCAGAGTAATAAACTAAAAAAAACTAGAACAAAACTTAGGTTAAAATGTTTTTAAATTCACTTTCTTTAATATTAAAAGATATGTACTACAACAATTTCGTGATGGTAACCACTAAAGAAAGTTTGATTTGTTTCGTTTTATTTCATCTCGAAGTTGTTGTGTCTTCTTAATCAGGTTTCTTCTCTTTTTTTATCGTAAGGTATAAGATTTTATTTATTGTTTTGAGAGGTATTAAGCTGTAAGAGTACCTTGAATCCAAAGTTTAGTAGTTGGTGTAGGAACTCAATTTAAGGGTTTTGAATGGTTGGTTGTTTTGTGTGTTTAGTTGTACTCTATTGTTATATCTGTCCTTTTATTTGTGAACTAAATTTTGAGATTTTGATTTTTCTTCTCCATCTTTTCAGTTTAAGTTTCCGAATTTTAGCGGATTTTGGGTCTCATGCATGTGGATTGTCGTTTTTATGGTATTGTGTTGGAAACTATTGGTTCTCCTAAGCCCCGGCGACTACCCGCATGCTTATGACTTTTGTCGTGATGAAGAAAGAATGGTCTGTCACATTATTCGGCACCTCGCACGTTCTGTGTACACTTCTCAGGAGTAGAACATCATCGATCTAAGCATTGATTAGCTATTTCAATCCCTAGCATTAAGCACCCCATAAACATCAAGGATTTGTCATCTAATCTACCTAAACAACCCTAAGTCAATATCAGATTCCCTAATCTACCTTACCAACAATCCATACAGAAAACTACTTAAAAATATTCAAGAAAATAGGAAACATGAAGAAGTAAAAGCAAATAAACATAAGATAAGAGATAGGGTAGAGAAATCCTTCAATAGAAACCAAGAGTGCAAAACAAAGGTTGAAACCAATCTCTTCTCTCTATAAAAACGTCCAGAGTAATAAACTAAAAAAACTTGAACAAAACTTAGGTTAAAATGTTTTTAAAAGGTTTATATAGTATCTCTAACAATTAGGTTTAATCTCGATATAAATTGGTTAAATAAAAATAGGTTTAAGATATTTTGGGCTTGGTTGGCCCGAGATCGTCAGATTGGCAGTGGTGATATTAGGCTCTCATGGTCGATGTGGTGATGGGAAGAGGTGTCGGTTTGAGATTGGCCACATGAGATTTGTGTGATGGTCGATCTGGTGATGCGTAGTGAGTAGGTTTGAGATCGCCTAGGCTGAGATCGGCCATATGGCCGATTCATGATGGGCTAGAAGGATTCTTGAGATCGGCCAGGCAGAGATCGGCCTGATGGCTAATCTCATGGCTTATAAGAGACTCCTTGGCCAGTTCTTTTTGTTTGATCCCATCTAACTTCTCAATGTACTTGAAAACATCGAGAAGATATGCAAGATGCAAAAATGCATGCACTAACCTATAAAATGCAATGCCAAATACCAATGAATGTAAATGGGTGGATAGAATGCCTAAAACGCTAATGAAGACATGGAAAAGGTTATGAAATGCATGGTGAAACAATGTAAAAACCATGGTTATCAAAAACCCTCAACAAAGATCTGCTAGAAGGCATCTCGACTTCGAGACTCAGCGTGAAGATCGAGTCTTACTCAACAGGATTCCACGCACTGCCGAATTTCTTCCAGGAGAAACGTCGCGCAGACCCCCACCATCACAGCCTCGCATTGTCCTGTCAGGGGTGGAGCTTGCGCTGACAACCATGCTTGGTCAGGTCGTAGCCCCTAGCCGAACTCCACCCGGTGGAAACTTGAACAACTCTTGAGGGAACCCCGATGTGATCGGGTACGAGAGCGTGCAAAGATCCATTGAAAGGGCCAACACCAAGCTCGCAGAATTGACATCCAAAGTCTATAAGGCATCGAGTGCAGCTCCGGAAATTGACCACGTGATCGAGGAGACCAAAAGGTCATCATTCTCAGCCCGGGTGGCTAACACGCTGATAAAAGAAACCGAAAAGTTGAGACTACTAGTCTGCGAGGGAGACTCAGACCTGAAAGCGTACATGACAGTGTTTCAGATCGCCACAAACCGAGCTCACTCCACCGAGGAGGAAAGAGACATCGGATATTATGGTTATTCGTAGAAAACTTAATGGGACCAACACTCGATTGGTTGTCTCAGGTGGAGGAAACTCCGTTGATAATTTCAACCAGTTATCGATGGTGTTCATCAAACACTATTCCATCTTTATGTGAAAACGAACGACCGATGCCAATCTCTGAAATATCACATAATCTGAGACGGAACCGATGTGGTCCTACATTGACAACTTCAAAAAAGTGAAGGCAAAGATAGCAAAATCAGCGACTCGACTGCCCTTGCCACACTGAAACACGGACTTTGGCATGAGTCCCCCTTCTGTTTTGATCTGACGATCCATAAGCTCGAGACGATCGAAGACGCGTTACACAAATCGACCAACTGGATAATCACTGAAGAGGAAAAGTTGACGCTCGCAAAAAATTTAATCCAAACAAAAGCGCCCCTGAGCCTTCCTCAAACCAAAAATGATTCAAAAAGCCGGAGCGGTAAAGCTGGAGTCACCTGGAAGGTCCCTATAGAATCGCAAAAATAATTAAGCATAAAGGAAAGAGATAACGATGCAAACATATCCTCATTTAACACTGATACGCAACCGTTAAGTAAACGAGAAGTACTTCATATAAATAAAATAGCAGCATAACTTGGCGTAATAATATTGAACCCTAAAGAAGGGGATAAACAAAGTAAGCAATTTCTCATTCAAAACACAGAGACACAACCGTTAAATGAAGAATAAATACTTCGCGAAACAATAAAAAAACCAACACAGATTGGTCTAAAAGTAAGCATCGATGATTGAATCAAAAGGTACTAAACAGCCATAGTAAGGCCGAAATAAACAACGACAGCAAATGAACTCATCAAGAGATCGATCAAACACCGGTAACATCGAAAGCATCAAACCAACCCTTAACTGCAATTTTGAGCCTTTCTATATGCCTGCTAGAAGAAGCTCATAGAACATACTTGCAATAACTCGCGGGGCAGACTCGGCAGCTCGCGGGGTAGACTTGACACCTCACTGTGTAAACTTGGTAGCTCATGAGACAGACTCGACAGCTCGCGAGAAGACTCGGTAGACGGAATTTTCATATACGGAAAGTGACTAAATCAACATATTAAGTTTCAAAATCTTTTCAGGACACTTGGGGGCATATGGACTCGAGATTCAACTTGCAGAGCTCGCGGGAAGCTAAAAAAAAGAATACGACAACAGAGTTTAGATTTAGCTCGGGAGAGCTCGGGATCAAACTTGGATGAGGCCAAGAGCCGGGAGCTCGGGTGAGGCCGTGAGTCGGGTGAGGTCGTGAGCCTAGAGCTCGAGTGAAGACAAGAGCTCGGGTGAGGCCAAAAGCTCGAAGAGGGCGGGACCTCGGGTGAGGTCGAGCTCCCGTGATACAAGAGTTTGGGTGAGGTCAGGAGTTCAGGTGAGACCAGGATATCGGGTGAGGTCAGGAGCTCGGGTGAGGTCATGAGCTCGGGTGAGGCTGGGAGCTCGGATGAGGCTGAGAGCTCGGGTGAGGTCATGAGCTCGGGTGAGGCTGGGAGCTCGGATGAGGCTGAGAGCTCGGGTGAGGCCAATAGTTCGGATGAGGCCAAGAGCTCGGGTGAGGCCAATAGTTCAGATGAGGCCAAGAGCTCGGGTGAGGCCAATATTTCGGATGAGGCCAAGAACTCGGGTGAGGCCGAGAGCTTGGGTGATGCCGAGAGCTCGGGGTGAGCTTAGAGTGAGCTCGGGTGAGCTTGGGATGAGCTTGGAGTGAGCTTAGTGAGCTTGGAGTGAGCTTAGTGAGCTTGGGTGAGCTCGGGTGAGCTCGGGTGAGCTCGGATGAGCTTGGTTGACCCCGGGTGAGCTTGGTTGAGCCTGGGTTAGCTCGGTTGAGCTCGGGTGAGCTTGGTTGAGCTCGGGTGAGCTCGGGTGAGCTCGGTTGAGCTCGGGTGAGCTCGGTTGAGCTCGGGTGAGCTCGGGTGAGCTCAAGTGAGCTCGGGTGAGCTCGGGTGAGCTCGGTTGAGCTTGGGTGAGCTCGATTGAGTTCGGGTGAGCAACAGAAGGCGCAACTCGGGTGAGATCGGGTGAGCAACATGAGGCATAACTCGGTTGAGCAATATGAGATGTAGCTCGGGTGAGCTCGCGTGAGCAACAGGAGGCGCAACTCTGGTGAGCAATAGGAGGCGCAGCTCGGGTGAACAATAGGAGGCGCAGCTCGGGTGAGCAATAGGAGGCGCAGCTCGGGTGAGCAATAGGAGGCACAACTCGGGTGAGCAATAGGAGGCGCAGCTCGGGTGAGCAATAGGAGGCGCAGCTCGGGTGAGCAATGGGAGGTGCAGCTCGGGTGAGCAATAGGAGGCGCAGCTCGGGTGAGCAATAGGAGACGCAACTCGGGTGAGTTAGGGTGAGCAACAAGAGTCGCAACTCGGGTGAGTTAGGGTGAGCAACAAGAGTCGCAACTCAGGTGAGCTCATGTGAGCAACAAGAGGCGCAGCTCGGGTGAGCTTGAGTGAGCAACAAGAGGTGCAACTCGGGTGAGCTCGGTTGAGAACCAGGAGATGCAGCTCGGGTAAGCTCGGGTGAGCAATAGGAGACGTAACTCGGGTGAGTCGGGTGAGCAACAGGAGGCGCAGCTCGGATGAGCTCGGATGAGCAACAGGAGGCGTAGCTCGGGTGAGCTCGGGTGAACAACAGGAGGCGCAGCTCGGGTGAGCTCGGGTGAGCAACAGGAGGCGCAACTCATAATCATATAGGAAAATGTATTTACCAAATTTGTTATATTACCAATATTGTATCCATCACTTTGAATTTAGAAAATGATATGAAAAGAGTAGTTTTCTTTTTTGGAATGTTATTTTTACTATCAAAATCCTGGCAAGAATAAAAAAACTGGTTAATACACACACATATCAAAAAATAAATATATTCTTTTATTGGCATTCTTATTCTATTTTTGTTTAGTGATACAAAAATCAAAAATGCATTTATTTAATCAATTCAAAATAGTGTGTTTATGCAAAAAATGGGTTTATTACGTATTGAATTCACCTATATCAATTCTAAAAATATCTTTAACAAAAAAAACAAATTTTGAATAGATTCGTGTTATACAAAAATATAAAAAAATATATAAAAATAAAAGGGGATTACTATAATATGTTAAATTTCTATAAAAAAAATTATCCTTGTTACTTTTAATTATTATCAAAGATTTTCCAAAAACAAATATTTATACTCGAGGTGGTGGAATTTTAACTTTAATACATAATATGTTTTATTGTTATAGATATACTACATCTCAGCTTAAGTGATTTTTACCTGAAAATTCAACAAATAAATTTCTGATTTGGAAAACTCTAACTAAACACGTTTGTATACTATATTTTGTATTCATTTTTTTAAAAAATATTACATTCATTTAGAAATTAAACAAATATAAACCTCTGTTTAGATTATATTCAACTAAAATATAGTATAAATTTAATTTTTGGTGATCCTAATCATCCAACCCTCATACAAAAAACAATTACAATAATTATTTTTTCAGATTTTTGTTTAGAGATTCGAAAAACAATAATGTTAAATTAACCCTTAACTCTTTACTATTTATACTATGCGAAATATTTGTGTTTAACTTTATAATCTTCGTGCAATTATTACTAAAAGAAAACAGTTGTTGCCCAATTTTTTCTTTATATAAATATCTTCAATAAATATTCTCACAATATTTACTTTACTGTATCATAGATTTATTTGATATATCAACGTCCATCTTTGTTGTCCATTTTAAACCTTCTAATATTTCTTCTTTGCATATCAATACAATCTGTTTCTTCTTTTATGATCTCTTAAATCTTTATAATTTTATTTGTTAGTTTTTTTTTAATTTATTTTAAATTTTTGAATACCTTCTTTTCATCAAAAAAACATCGGAAAGTACTCGCAAATTTAAAAAATACAATCAGGATTTCCTATGTTTTTGTACTGAGATTTCATTTTGTTATATTTTTTTGTGTGTTTTATACATCCCTTGTTGTCTCAATTAATGAAACATAAGTTCTGTATAGTTTATATGGCTCTCTGCTTAATTCGAACATAAATAGAGTAATCACCAGATTGAGTGTAGTTAAAAATAAATAGAGTAATCACACATCACTTTCAAAACTAAGAAAGTTTCAGACTTAAAATTAGTATTTTTCTGATTTATTTTTAACATTAATTTCATCAAAGGAGTAACATCTCGGAATATATTTATAGAGATGCATAAATTTTGGCTAAAATAATCATGAGAGACATAACTTGTTGGGTGTATGTATTTCAAATAATTGAGAAATTAACCAAAAAAATTTCCACTAAAATTCGTTGTTTAATTTGGAGATGTTTTAAAGTACATTCAACATTAATGGTACCAATCATCTTTTATTTTTCCTTCTCTTGTTTTACTATTTCTTTAGTTTTTCTTAACTCTCAAAAACTTCAAATATTCCTTAATGATAATATTAATATATAGTAATATTCTAAAATAGTATAATTGGATTTATCTTAAATTAATTACAAATAAAATTAAAAAATATTATATTGGACTTTTTTAAAATTTAAAATTTATTTATTTTTATTAAAATTATTTTTAAAAATATTTAAATATTTATTTTTGTGATATTATTAGAAAATTAAATTTTAAATAAAAATTTATAATAGTATTATTTTGTAGAATTACCCTAATATATAGAGAAATACCCTAAATTAGCACTAAACCAACTTTTTATGACAATTATAGCACTCCAAACAAAAAATCTCCCATTTAGCATTTTTACAAATGAAAAAAGTCTATTTTCTCCTTGATTAAAATTAGAACTAACGTTAAGTGTTTCTCTTCTTCAACCTCTCCGACGCCAAAATCATAGATTGGAAATTCGCTGGTCGTCGTCTCCAACTCCGACGACGACATCGTCGTCGTCTCTATCTCTCGCACGCGATTCATCACATCTTCAACATTTCAAGCGACGAAATCGACAAGAAGTACGCTCGCATTCGTCTCCAACTCCGTCACCATCTCCGGCACGCGATTCCACATTTCGTCTCCATTTCTGGCATGCTATTCAGCAGAGGTAGAGATTTTGTACGCGATTTAGCAGAGAGAAAGATCCGGTATGTGTGCAACATTTTCCAGATACTTTTTCCAACTCTTCTCCGTCGAAAAGCATCACCTTCTGTTACTAGCTCTGTAGTAAGATCAAATAACTATGCTGCATCACATGTTGGATAATAGTAATGATTCATCTCATTAATGTTATTGTAGCAAGATATTTCTTAGCTATGAAAACTAGGCATTTTGATTGTAATCCCTTTTTGAGAAAGAATAGTTCATATTCTTATAACTAGATCTCTGGCTTTTTTGGTTCTTACATAGGTTGGTTTTGTTGTATTTTCTAGTTTGAATGTTACAAAATAGTTTTACATGAGGGAAATGTATACAATTTTAGTAAATAGTTTGGAAATAATGTTCTTGTTATCATGAGCATTATATCTGCCTCCAACTCCCATTTGAAATGTATACTCATCTTTACGAAATTATCATATCTGATATAGTTAAGTGAGAGATTACTCTTTTTTTACAAGCTTTACGAGTCCCATGTGCTAGCAATTTTGTTAAAAGCATGATAATTTTTCTATGATGGTTTCAGGTTTTTATTGACAGCTATCTATCTTCTAATCATTCAGTTTGTCACTCGGTTGGGAGGCAAAGTATTTGTCAAGCTGATAAATCGAGAAATCAACGAAAGTGTGGAATATCGAACTAAGAGTTTGATTTACAAAGTAAGGGGCAACATTGTTTACAAATTTCTAATCAATTACTCAATAATCATTGCTATGGAAAATCTTGATATTGTAGTTATTTGAGCTCTATTTTATGCAGATATACATTAGAATCTTCTATCACGTTCTTTTACACCAAAACTTCATTAAATTTTAGGAATACTTTATGTAAATTTATGTAGTATCTCTTATGTTTTAGGAATTCTTTCTTAAATTATTTTATTTAGGAAGAACTTCCTTAATATTAAGAACTCTTTACTGAAATTAGGAATGTAGTCACATTTTATGTAAAATTTAGGAAAATTTTATGCAAATTTTGGAAGTATCTCTTATGTTTTAGGAATTTCTTCCTAAAACGTAAAATTGCAAAGGGTTATTTATGCTTCTAATCTATAGTATATGATCGTGTATTCTACTATATAGTTTATAATGCCCAAATGTCTTCTAACATCATGTAAAGACTAGTGTTTTGCTGTTCATTAACATTAACATTTAAAGAATCAGTGCAAACTTTCAAATCAATAGTGATATTTTTTTAATTGAACTGAAAAGTTACATCTACCCAAATTATATCACATTTCTTAGTTCCAGTTGAAATGATGACCTAATAGTGTAACAGATAATGCAAGAAAGAAGAGCTTATGAGTAACAATTGCAAGATAAAGAAACACAATATATACCACATCAAGTGAAATATAAGACTACTAAATTTAGGAATCTATTACAAGAGTTTAAAGAAACTCAAATTTCAGAAACAGAGTTAATCATCAGAAAAATATATTGTCACACTCAGATTCAAGAATTTACATTGAAAACAAAAACTTCAGAAGTAGTTTTCAAACAATGTTGCTCTCTTGGTCACTTTCAGATAACTGTTTGTCTCTTTACTTCTTACTTTCTCAGCTGAATCTCTCAAACTGCAGAACAATAGTGATATTGAATCTAACGAAGATGGTGGCAAGCGATCGGTCGTTCTAATTGTCGGAGAGGATGTTTTTAAGGGAGTTCCCACAAGATTCTTGGTTTTTAGCACATCAAACATGTGATCCAATATTTTACAGTAAATTGCATACAATTTTGTGCATAAATTCATTAAAAGAAAAGTGGAACAAAAGGAAAAAGAAGATAATCATGTTATATGCTTTATGCAATCATAAGTTGAAAACAAATAATAAACTCACCGAAAACAAAAGTGACATAACAACACAAAGAACAAAGAACAAATCAGAACTCTATTTGATAATAGGGGGAATTGCTAAAAATGACCTAAAACTTGACTTCAAATGCAAGTTTGACAATTTACATTTTTTTTTGCAAAACTAACCTGTGAGGGTGGAGAAATTACTGAACACTCCTTTGGTCTAAAAAATAATGTTGAAATGTCAATTACGTTTCAGTTCCTGCATGTTTTTTGTTATCAAAGCAGACTTCTCGGAGAAGTCTGCTTTGGTAGGAAAAACAGGTTATTCCGGCTGAAGCAGACTTCTCCGAGAAGTCTGCTTTAGTGAAAAAAACAGTTTATTCCGGTTGAAGCAGACTTCTCGGAGAAGTCTGCTTTGGTGAGAAAAACAGTTTATTCCGGTTGAAGCAGACTTCTCCGAGAAGTCTGCTTTGGTGAGAAAAACAGTTTATTCCGGCTGAAGCAGACTTCATGAAGTCTGCTTTGTAAATAAATTACCTAAATCAAATAAAAATTTTGAAATAATTAAAAAAATTAAAATTGTTATTAACATAGTTTATATACATATCAAAAGCACGTAAAAGTTATAATGAATTCAAAAATAAGTAGATTAGATTCGATCTAATGATATAAAATATTTGCTAGTTTTTGTTGTTATGTGTTGTGGGTTAATAGTTGATGTTTGTGTAGAGAATTCATGCTAGAATTTGAAATATCATGTGATAAATTTGAAAATTTAGATTTACAAATTTTTAAAAGAAATTGTTTGAGTTTTGCATTTACTTAACTATCTTCAACATATTCATCCAATTTTTAACAAAACTTTTGCACATTTAGTGAATCTTATTATTTAGGGTTTAGGGTTGCGCAGACTTCTCGAGATGTTGTCGTAGATTTAACAAAGCAGATTTCTCGAGAAGTCTGCATAAACCGGAAATTAAATGTAACTAAACCGGTTTTTTTCAATTTAGAGTTTAGGGTAATGTAAAAATACGAAGCAGACTTTGAGAAGTCTGCTTCAGCCGGAATAAACTATTTTTTTCACTAAAGCAGACTTCTCGAGAAGTCTTCGAGATTTATTCCTATTAAAGCAGACTTCTCCGAGAAGTCTGCTTCAGCGGGAATAAACTTCGAAGACTTCGAGAAGTCTGTGCAAACCGGAAATTGACAGTTTTTAACCTAACCAAATTTAACTCTCCATATATAAAGAAGGTAACCCTAAAATTTTATCATAATTTCATTTCCAAAAAAAAAAACGTGGGAGCCTCCATCCTCCAAAAATGACTACAAGGTAAATTTTCTCTTCTTCTCGTTTTACCTCCCCTCTTTTCTTTTCTTATTCTCTTCTCATGTTCTTTGTCATCTTGTTGTTTTGTAGATCTGGAAAAAAATCATGAGATGTGAAAAAGGTAAGTTTTTTTTGTTTATATGGTTTTGGGTTTGTGATTTTAGAATATTTTTATTGTTTAGATCTTTTGTTATTTTTATAACACTCTTTCTCGTCTTATAGTGTTGTAGATCTGGAAAAAGAAGTGAAGAGATCTAAAAACGTAAGCTTGTTGCTTTTATTAGTTTTAAATTTTTTGTAGTTTTTGTGATTTTTGTTGTGTTTGTTATTTTCTTAAGTTTTTTCCTATATTCTTATCTCATTTCTCATCTTGTATTTTTGTAGATCTAAAAAAGGAAGTCACGAGATCTAAAGATGTAAGTTTGTTATTTTTACTAGTTGTTACGTTTTCATTGTTTTGGAGATTTTGTTTTTTTTGTTGTTTTCTTAATTTTTTCTTATATTCTTATATTATTTTTCATTTTCTATTGTTGTAGATCTAGAAAAAAGATTTACAAAAACTAATTTTGTTGTTTTACTAGATTTTTAAAGTGATTTTTAATAGTTTTTAAATTTTTATATGGTTTTTTAAGATTTTCAGTAGATGTTTGAGATTTATGGTGGTTTTAGAGTTTTTTGTTGTTGTTTTTGAGTTTTCTTCTTACGTTTTGAATTTGACACTCATTTTTGAATTAATGGATTTTCGTGTTGCAGACTTCATTACAGGTTTGCAGATTTCAGTTGCAGACTTCAGTTGCAGACTTCAGTTGCGGAGTTCTTATATTCTTATCTTATTTCTCTTCTTTTTTTGTTGTAGATCTGGAAAAAGATTCACAAAAAGTAATATTGTTGTTTTAGTTGCTTTTAAAGTGATTTTTAATGGTTTTTAAAATTTTAGATGGTTTTTTAAAGATTTTCAATAGATGTTTGAAATTCTCCTTGAAATTTATGGTGGTTTTACAGTTTTTGTGGATAATTTTGAGTTTTTTTCTTACGTTTTGAATTTGACTTTGGTTTTTGAATCAATAGATTTTCGTGTTGCAGACTTCATTACAGGTTGCAGACTTCAGCTGCAGACTTCAGTTGCAGACTTCACAACACGTTCTCATTACAAATGCAGACTTCACTTGCAGACTTCATTAATAATTGCAGACTTCGTTTATATTTTTGGCCATATTTTAAATGAATTTTTGTCAACTTTATTATACCTATCACTAGCTCCCATCACTCCATCTTATCAGTCAGTTTTCAATCAACTTTTTCAGAATTATAATAAACTATTAGTTGTATGTCAATCACCTTTCAATCAGCTCAAGTCAAATCATACTTATAAAATTACAAAATGACAACCATTAAAAACACAAATATTAGTATAAATTTTTATACATAGTTAAGGACTTAGTGCATATTTAAGATACTTAATGCATACTTCCTAATAACAAGAAAGAACAAGAACTTAAAGATATGTATAAACAATTCCATCAAAATACTAAGTTAACAGGATAGTGTTGGATGTTTTTGTAAAACAACATCGATAACATTGTGTCTTCAAATTAATTGAATTGATTGGTTACATGTATCAGAAACTACACACTTATATCGGCAAACTTTGTTGTATAAATCTCGCAGACTTCTTTGCAGACTTCTCGGCAGGCTTCTTTGCAGACTTCTCAGCAGACTTTATATTTTGTCCTTACTCGTAACTTAATTTTCTGAGATATTCAACACTAAAACTGAATTTATTCATCTTTTACTTTACCTTAAAGAATGTAATCCTCAGCATTCGAGTAAACTTTATTCTCATCTTCATCAACAAAGTAATCATCATCCTCAATTACAAACATTTTTCCTCCTCCTATATTATCCACAGAAAAATTTTAAGTCTCTGTAATAGTCCACTCCCCACAAACAACAACGATTTGGACCATTATTTGCGGTAAAAAATTAATGAATTTGATTAGATCATTGTACACATACTAAATTTTCTCACTGAAGTAGACTTCTCGGAGAAGTCTGCTTTGATCGGAATAAACTGTTTTTTTCAAGCAGCGAGAACGTTCGATACTTCGGAGAAGTCCGCTGATGGGAATAAAATTGCTGACGAGTTTTATTCCTATCAGCGACTTCTCGAGAAGTTCGCGACGTTTATTCGATCAGCGACTTCTTGGAGAAGTCCGCTTTGATAGGAATAAAATATTTTTCGCCAGCGCGCGCGTTTATTCTATCAGCGACTTCTCGAGAAGTCGCTTTGATCGAATAAACCTTTCAGAATGATAGAATAAAATTGCTTTGGCGAGAAAAAGTTTATTCTATCAGCACTTCTCGAAGGCGAGGTTTATTCGATCAAAGCGCGAGAAGTCCGCTGATAGAATAAAATGTTTTTAAGCAAGACTTCTCGAGAAGCTGATAGAATAAAATTGCTTTGGCGAGAAAACAGTTTATTCTATCAGCGACTTTCCAAGAAGTTCGCGAGGTTTATTCGATCAGCGCACTTCTCAGAAGTCCGCTGATAGGAATAAAATATTTTGTCACCAGCAGACTTCTTCGATGCGCGTTTATTCTATCAGCGACTTCTCGAGAAGTCCGCTGATCGAATAAACGCCGCAGACTTTCGAGAAGTCGCTTTGATAGAATAAATTTTTTCATCAGCAATTTTATTCTATCGCGCATTTCGAGAAGTCGCTGATCGATAACGCGCTCAGAAGTCCGCTGATAGAATAAAATGAGCATTTCGATCGTTTATTCTATCAAAGCACTTCGGAGAAGTCCGCTGATCGAATAAACGCCGCTTCTCGAAGTCGCTGATAGAATAAATTGTTTTTCTCAAGCAATTTTATTCTATCAGCGACTTCTCGAGAAGTCCGCTGATCGAATAAACGCCGCACTTCTCGAGAAGTCCGCTTTGATAGAATAAAATATTTTTCGCCAAAGCGACTTCTCGCGATACGTTTATTCTATCAAAATCGAGAAGTCCGCTGATAGGAATAAACTTTTTCTCACCAGCAATTTTATTCTATCAGCGACTTCTGAGAAGTCCGCTGATCGAATAAACGCCGCAGACTTCTCGAGAAGTCTCGCTTTGATAGAATAAAATGTTTTTCTCGCCAAAGCAGATTCAGTCGACGTTTATTCTATCAAAGCGAACTTCGGAGAAGTCCGCTGATAGAATAAACGCCGCAGACTTCTCGAGAAGTCTGCTTTGATAGAATAAACTGCTTTTCTCGCCAAAGCAATTTTTATTCTATCAAAGCATTCCGAAAGTCCGCTTGATCGAATAAACGCGCAGATTTTCGAAGTCGCTTTGATAGGAATAAAATATTTTTCTCCCAACAACCACGATAATGATTGTTGTATGCATTGAAAAAGATGGCATTTTCGTAATATTTTTAAAAAATTTGTTCATAATGGTCTTTGTGTTGTTTTTGTTTTTTTTTTAAGTTAATGGCAAAGTTGTAAATAAAGTTATTGTTGAAGGATAAAATAGAGATAGAAAGATAGTTTTGCAAAAAAAAATTTAAATTGTCAAACTTGCAATTGAAGACAAATTTTAGGTCAATTTTGCAAATGCCCCTTGATAATATTCCCAAATATATTCAAATCAGAACAAATCATCACTTGACATATACGATTAGTGCTTCTTAAACAGATTATAAACATATCAAAAATAAAAGAAATTAACATAAACTCAACAACAAAGATTCATACGAACCATCATCTCATTACGTATAATTTTTATACAGTAGAATATAAAAATTGATAAAACAACTAATGGACAAAAACTCAATTCTGGTGAGTTGGAATGCAATGTAGATTCCTATTTCTTTAATTTCTGTGTACTTTAGTTTTACTTCTTCTATCTCTCAAGAACAAACACGTTCTTGCGAATGTAAACGAAATACTTACTAACAGAAACCCAAATTACAGAAGGAAAAAACTAAGCATGTTCCACCTGATTTTCAAAATCGAAAATAAGCACTCCAAGTCTGAAACCTAAACGGAATCCTAATTTTTGGTAGATTCAACGCGGCAAAATCTAAGTGAGGGGTGAGAGAGATGAAGACGACGTACCAAGGTGAAGACGACGAAGGCATGAGTGTGAGATCGAAAGAGATCAACAAGAGTGTGAGAGTCGACGAAGAACGAGATTTCGGCGGTGGAGGGATAGGTATCGCGTGAGAGATTCCGGCATTGGGTGAGACGATGAAGAAAGAGGCGGTGGTGGGTGAGAGATTGATATCACGTGAGAGAAAGAGGAATTAATTTTAAATCAGGTTATTTTTGTCTTTTTCCAATTATAAAATGCTATATATGGGAGTTTAGATTTGGCATGCTAATTTAGTCACTAAAACTTTATTTAGTGCTAAATTAGTCAATTGCCCTAATATATATTATGGCCCATGATACTATTTTTTAGGTTTTAAACATTTCAAAGAAAATAAAGACATTCACGAATTCTCTCTCGCATTTATATCAATATGTCTCCAAGATTTATTGTTTAGTTGTTGTTTTAATGATAAGACATAACTAGAACTAGCTTAAAATTAAGCTTATTATCAATTTGCTAAGGATTTATTAGGATCTATCTTGATGGTTGCTTGAGCTTTTATACTATATAGGTGTGTGATGAAATTTATGTGTTTCGGATTGTCATCCAAATGATATTTCATTAGAGAAGAACTTATTAGCTCATTTTAACAGACTTTTTTAGTTTTGGGATAAGCTCTTGACGTTGTCATGGTGTCTGCATGCATGTTTATTTTAATTTTTTTGGTTTTTTCTGTCGTAGTTCAAAGTTTTTTCCTAGGATTTAGATTTTCTAGCTTGACTGATATAGTAAGTCATTGTGGTTTTGTTCTCTGTTTGAGGTTTTGTTTTATTTTTTGGAGTTTGGAGTCGTTGAACTCAATTTTCCTCTCTTTATATTTTATTACTATATGCTTTATCAAACTAAATCTACCGTTCATCAAACAAATCGACTTACAAAAATAAGTTTAGTATCCAAAAATTAAATCTACCAAACTCAAAACAATTATGTTATTAATAGTGTTAGTGTAGAAAATATAATCAAACAACAACTTTAAGATTATCAAAACATTGTTTTTTTATAATTGCACAAGTTAATTTATCACAAATTATCCTTGTTTTAGGTTTTACACAAACTTAATAACCTATTAATTTGAAACCTAGACAATCTATCAAACAACACCACCTTGCACAAATTAAAAGTATTTTTTATCTTCTTGATTCCTCTTGAACTCTTGATGACGATCTCCAAAAAAGCGTGTCACTTCTTCTGTTTTGACACCTATTTTATCTTTGATCTCTTACTTGTCTTCTAGGAAGATTTCCTATTATTTCCTCCGGAAAAACTTTATTTCATGTCCATGACACAGTCTTTGTCTTTCTAACAGGAAAACTTCTTGTTTTGGTTTTATGAAATCTTTCTGTTGTGCTTCAGTTGAACTTTTTGTTTTGCTTCAGCCATTTCACCGTCTTGGTTACGGTCCATCTTGGTTAAACTTCTTTTTTTAAGCCCATATCGGATTTTTGTTTGTTCAATCTTCCTATTTTTGATACAATTTGATACTCAAACATCTAAAGTACCTGCAACTTAGTTTTGAACAAACAACACATAGACCAACCACAAGTTTCCCACGAAAATGAATTATAACATTAAACTTTAATGTTTTGAAATTGTGATAGATTAGGAGAAACTTAAAGTTCGATTTTATTCACACACAAAAAATAGTTATTGCACACATAGTTATAGCTATCACATATTACAACCATGACTAACATCAAGTTTTCCTCCATACTTGTTACTCCCACTGTCTTCAACATTTTACATCAGGTTCATCTCCCCTTGCTAGAGTGTCAAACTGAGTCAACAATAATCAGAGATGTAGGGAAATGAACAAAAAGAAAACACACTTGAGACCAAAAAAATGCGTGATTATACCAACAACGGTGTGCAGCTTAACTTTAGGAGTGGAGACACCCGAGGGGACTTCCTTCAAAATTGGAACTGAAGACAGATACACCGATTCTAATATGGGAATGGGGGTGTTGAGCTTTAATTAACTGGTAAATGAGATTCAAAATGGCAGGAAAAACTTTCAAGTAGGGTTGCGTGCAAGGTTAAGAACATGATCAAACACTAGTTATTATTGAATTACCTTTAACACGCTGTTCATAAGCGGGACGATCAAACCCATCATCAATGCAGCAACCTCTCCATTCAATGGATCTGATGGGTTTGGATATAAAAGAAGCTAAGGAAGAAATGTCTCAAACACATTGACAAGGTTTGATAAAAAAAAAACAAATCCATAACATAAAAGTTAAAAGTAATCTTCAAAAGAACAACCATCATTTTATTCTAAAATTTCTTTTCACATTTGATTTGGCCCATTCCCAACATAGGACTCCAAGTCTGGTTAATCACATCTAAACAAATAGAACCCGATTGTTGGCATTGGATTCAATTCGGAGATTCAAACTCGTAGATCCGAAACGAAGTTAGATCAAAGAGAGAAAAAGCCCAAATCAATCGTCCGGGCCCAAGAAAGGAACCAAGCCCATTAGTTAAAAGAGAATTAAATATTGTAACGGTCAGAAATGAATACAACTTTTGTAACAGCCAAATAAAAAGTTTAATTCCATATCGGAATTAAATGCTAAAAATAGTATAGAAAGAGGATGATCCCATTTTTAAAAGTGATTCAGAATCATTCAGAAATAATACGGAGAAAAGTACTTTTTACTGTGAGAGAGCTGAGAAATCTTAAAACTCGGTTCTAACATTTGGCGATGTTTGTTGGGAGAAAAATCCATCCAAGTTTAATAAGCAAGATGTCAAGCTCCGGTGACAACCATTCAGACTCTCTGTCAGAGATGATGGCCTTTTTGATGGACCTCAAGTCGACTACTGATAAGAAGAAAGAGTCCAAAGAGAATTTCGTAGCACAGTTCAACGTACACAAAACCCATGTTTTGACGTAGCTGAACCATCTCGCGACGTCACAAGCGGAGTTGGAATCTAGAGTGATGACGTTTAACACACCTGACAACTTCCAAGTTGAGGAAAACTAATGGGGTTTTAAATTTTAATACCGAGTACATCTCCAAGTGCAGAGCAAATCAAGTAGAAGTTGTGAAATGTCAATGAATGCATGCAAGATGTACTCGAGTAATGTATGCATGCAAGAATGCGTGCAAGATGTACAGAGCAAATCGAGTAAGGTATGCAAGATGCAAAAATGCATGCACTAACCTATAGGATGCAATGCCAAATGCCAATGAATGTAAATGGGTGGATACAATGCCTAAAATGCTAATGAAGATACGGAAAATGTGGTGAAATTCATGGTGAAACAATGTAAAAACCATGGTTATCAAAAACCCTCAACAAATATCTGCCAGAAAGCACCTCGACTTTGAGACTCAGCGCGAAGATCGAGTCTTACTCAACATGATTCCACGCACTGCCGAATTTCTCCCAGGAGAAAAGTCGGGAACACCCGCACCATCACAACCTTGCATAGTCCTATCAAGGGTGGAGCTTGCGCTGACAATCGGGCTCGGTCAGGTCGTAGCCCCTAGCCAAACTCCACCCGGTGGATACTCGAATAACTCTCGAGGAAACCCCGATGTGATCGGGTACGAGAGTGTGCAAAGATCCATTGAAAGGGCTAACGCCAAGCTCGCCGCAAGGACGTCCAAAGTTTATAAGGCGTCGAGTGTAGCTCCCAAAATTGACCTCGTGATCGAGGAGACGGAAAGGTCACCTTTTGTAGCCTAGGTGGCCAACACGCAGATAAAAGAAACCAAAAAGTTGAGACTACTAGTGATACAAGCCTCGATTCAAGGCTGTATGCTCGTGGGCTGTGTGAAGAGGATTAGGTGAGAAACTCAACCTTAGATTTCTGGATGGGGATTTTCTGGTTGGTAAAAGATGGAAGGGTGATGAATCTCATGATAAATCACAAACTTAGAGCTAGGAGGGCTGGTCTCAACTAGGTTCTAAGCGTACAAGTCTCTTGAGACAATAACTTGTAGAAAAAAAATTCGATCTTTATTAATTATCAAAAAGGTTGTCGAACTACAATGCTGGAAGGAGCCTTATTAATATGCTCGACAGCTTGACCTTCTAGGGTCGACTCAAGAAAGAAATGGAAAACTTACAAAAGTGCACAAATGGAAAACTTACAAAAGTGCATAACCGAAAAAGGACTTATTCCTAAAATGTCTTTGACTCAAAAATGTAAATAATCTAAATCTTACCCTGCAAAACAGAAAGAGACAAGTATATAATTTGAAAACTTACCTTTCTTACCTCACAGCCAAGAAATGGAAGGTGTCTGACCTTGTGGCATGCACGCGCCTTGCTCCTAGTCTTCGACTTGGAGTAGGGTTAGGAATCTTTGGGCCCTGACCTCTCTTGCCACAAAAGCCCAAGTCTCTAAAGCCTCTTGTATTTTTGAGAAGCTTTTGGACTCTTCTTTACACTCTTGGCCCAATGTCCTTCGTCGATCATCCTCTAGGAGCTTGTCGACCCACAATCTGAATTTGTGGAAGAGTGCCCTTGATCTGCTCCTTGTTATTGTTCCTGGTGGCACCACTGGTGTAGAGACTTCCACTAGATGCATGTCTTGAAGCTGGTAGCTTATCTGGTCTGAGTCTCCTTGTGTAGATGTTGAAATGGTGGTGCACTCGGCTGGATCGGCTGTATCGATTGGACTGTGCGAGGTACTGGCCAAAATGTCATCTAAGCCAGCCAAGTTGATTTCAGAGCCGGCAGCGTCACCAATTGGACCGGCGGTGTCATCCACATCACCACCAGTTGGGCCGAAGGTTTGGGCCTCTCCGCCGGAAATGTTGGTCGGTCCGGCCCGGCTGGTCGAAGGTCCGGCGGTACCGCTTGGGCTGGCAGACATGCCAAATGACGAGGCTGTCTCGGGCAAGCTCCCTGGTCGGCCAGTCTGGTCTCCTGGCCGGCCATACGACCTGATGTCCCCATCATCTCCTCCCTCTTCAATAGGTTTTGACCTCAAAACTGGTTCACCTGCACGGTACGGGGCTAAGTCAGTTACGTTGAACGTGTTAGACACATGAAAATCATCTGGGAGCTCGATCCGATAGGTGTTGTTGTTGATCCTCTCCAGCACTTTGAATGGTTCATCTCCTCTTGGTGCTAGCTTGGAACTCCTTAGGTTGGGAACCTCTCCTGCCGTAGGTATAGCTACACCCAATTGCTTGGTTGAAAAATCACCTCCTTTCTTCCCTTGTTGGCATGAGTCCCGTACTGCTCGGTCCTCTTCCCCAAGTTCTCTGCTACCTTCTGGTGTAACTTTTTTATGAACTCCATCTTGGATGCTCCGTTGAGGTTGGTCATCTCTACTGGTGGCAGTGGCATTTGCTCCAATGGTGTGAGGGGGTTGAAGCCGTAGACTACTTCAAAAGAAGTCTTCTTGGTTGCTGAGTGTACGGCTCGGTTGTATGCGAACTCTATGAATGGCAGGCACTCCACCTAAGTCTTGAGGTTCTTCCCTAGTGTAGTCCTGAGAAGAGTTAACAATGTCCGGTTAACTACTTAAGTTTGGCCATCGGTCTGAGGATGGCAGGTGGTAGAGAAGAGCAGCTTCGTACCTAACTTCCTCCAAAGGGTCCTCCAAAAATGGCCGAGGAACTTGGTGTCCCTGTCTGACACGATGGTACTTGGCACTCCATGAAGCCGTACTATCTCCCTGAAGAACAGCTCGGCTGTTTGCGTGGCATCATTAACATTGGCACACGAATGAAATGTGCCATCTTGGAGAATATGTCCACCACTACAAAGATTACATCTTTGTGGTTGATCTTGGGCAGAACTAGAACGAAGTCCATTGAGATGTCCACCCATGGATGTGTAGGTATGGGCAGTGGGAGATACAACCCGTGAGGGTGCACTCGGGACTTCGCCTCTTTGCAAGTGATGCACCTTGCACAATGGGCTTCTACTGACCTTTTGATGTGTGGCCAGTAGAAGTGCTCCTTGACCACTGCTAGAGTCTTGTCGACACCAAAACAGCCCATGAGTCCTCCTCCATGAACTTCTCGGATGATAAGCTCTAGTAACGATCCTTGTGGTATGCACAACCTTCTCTCTCAGAACAAAAATCCCTCATGGATGTAAAACTTTCCATGACTCCCTGTGCCACACTCCTTGTAGCTCTCAGCAAAGTCAGGATCATCCTTATATAGGTACTTGATGTGCTCGAATCCTAGGACATTTGCCTCTATGGTGGATATCAAGGCAAACCTCCTTGATAATGCATCGGCTACCACATTGTCCTTGCCCTTCTTGTACTTGATGACGTACGGGAAGGTCTCTATGAACTCCATCCACCTGGCATGTCTCCTCTTGAGATTGGTTTGCCCTCTGAGGTGTTTGAGAGTCTCGTGATCAGTGTGGATCACAAACTCCTTGGACAGCAAGTAATGCTGCCAAGTCTCCAAGGCTCAGACTAGGGCATAGAGCTCCTTGTCATAAGTGGGGTAGTTCAGTGAGGCACCACCTAGCTTCTCACTGAAGTATGCCACTGGCCTCCCTGCTTGAGTTAGCACCGCTCCAATGCCTATTCCAGAGGCATTGCACTTAACTTCAAATGTCTTGTTGAAGTCGGGTAAGACTAGCACTAGTGCATGTGTGAGGCTGTCCTTCAAGGCCTGGAACGCCTTCTCCTGAGCTTCCCCCCCCCCCCAGCTGAAAGCTGAATCCCACATTCTTCTTCACTATTGCCGTCAATGGTGAGGCAATACTGCCGAAGTTGGGCATGAATCTTCTGTAGAAGCTGGCCAGACCGTGGAAACTCCTTACTTGGCTGATGTTGCTTGGTGTTGGCCGTTCTTGTATGGCTCGAATCTTCTCTTCATCAACCTGTAAGTCCTGTGAACTTACAACAAAACCTAAGAAGACAAGTTTATCAGTACAAAAGATGCACTTCTTGAGATTGGCATAAAGCTCTTCTTGTCGAGAGTTTTAAGCACCAACTCAAGATGTGTGAGGTGATCCCTTAAACACTTACTATAAACTAAAATGTCATCGAGATAAACTACAACGAACTTACTGATGTACGCCCTAAGAACTTGGTTCATAAGGCGCATGAAGGTGCTTGGGGCATTAGTCAAGCCGAATGGCATGACTGTCCACTCGTAGAGCCCTTGCTTTGTCTTGAAAACAGTCTTCCACTCATCACCTTCCTTCATCCTGACCTGGTGGTATCCACTCTTGAGGTCTATCTTGGAGAAGACCGTGGCTCCACTCAGCTCATCTAGCATGTAATCCAGCCGTGGTATCGGATGCCGGTACTTGACTGTGATGTTGTTGATTGCTCGGTAGTCCACGCACATTCGCCAAGTCCCATCCTTCTTGGGCACTAGCAGCACTGGTACATCACATGTACTGAGGCTTTCTCGAACATAGCCTTTCTCCAGGAACTCCTTGACTTGCTTCTCAAGTTTCTTAGACTCCTCTGGACTCATCCGGTAGGCTGGCTGGTTAGGCAGGGTTGCTCCGGGCACGAGGTCGATCTGGTGTTCTATGCCACGTAGGGGAGGCAAGCCTGCTAGTATCTTCTCAGGAAAGACATCCTAGAATTTGTTGAGGAGAGCTGCTACTTCAGGAGGTAGGTCTAACTGTTCTTTCTCTACATTCAACACTTCTTTGAAAACCATTAGTAGCATTAAATCCTTCGAGGCTAAAGCTCTCCGGACATGACTTGGTTGATCAAGGAAATTAGATTTAATGAGCTTCTTTTCCTTACTCATTTGCTGTTGAAGTTCATGTACCTGGGCAGCTGTGAAAGGATCTAGGCTGACCTTTCTCTTGTCATGCACAAAAGTGTAGAGATTGGTTCGGCAATCATGTCTGGTATCCTTGTCAAACTGCCATGGCCTTCCTAGCAGAAGATGGCCAGCTTGCATCGGCACCACGTCGCACACTACCTGGTCTTGGTACTTGCCCACACTGAAGGGCACAGTGACTTGCTCATTGATCTTGAGCTCCACTTTTTCATCGAGCCATCTCAGTCTATACAGTCGACGGTGCCTTGTCTTCTCTAGACCTAGCTTATCAACCATATACGCACTAGCAACGTTAGTGCAAGAACCACCATCTATGAAGAGGTTACATACCTTGCCCTTAATGGTGCAACGCTTGTGGAAGATATTCTCCCTCTAGATGGTCTTTGAGGGATCCACCATTGCACTGAGAATGCGTCTAGTGACCAGCACTTCCCCCACATCAGGGTACTCAATGTCACCGTATTCTCCTTTTGGTTCATAGTCTTCTTCATCTTGGAATTCATACTCTCCAGCTTCCGTAATCAGCATGACCCGGTTGTTTGGGCACTCCCTTGAGATGTGTCCGCGACCCCTACACTTGAAACAAGTGATGTCACGTGATCTTTGAGGGTTAGAGGACTTACTAGGCTCTCTCTGGTCATGGGTTGGCTCAGGAGGCTTGCTTTTAAACCGTGACTCGATCTCTATGCCTTTGCCTTTGTCTACGGGCTTGGGGACGTTGCTTCGTACCCAAGGCGTCTTATGCTTGCTGCGGATGCTTTGGCTCTTACGTTTGATGTGTTGCTCAGCCTGGATAGATAGGTGGAACAAATCCTTGAAGTCATTGTAGATTTGCCTTTCCACCTTGTGGCTAATTCTTTCTTGCATTCCATCCAAGAATTGTGCCATCAAAGCCTTCTCATCGTCATTGAGCTCCAGCCTATTCCTTAGTCTCTCAAACTCTTCATAGTACTCCTCTATTGATCTGGTACCCTGTTTAAGAGTACGAAAACGTCGTTGCAAATCTCTATGAAAATAAGGTGGAACAAACCTTTGTCTCATGAGGTCTTTCATGTCGACCCATGAGTCTACGGGCCTCAATCTTTTCTTCTTTTGGTCAGACACCTCATGATCCCACCAGATGAGGGCATTGTCAGTGAGTTATGCTACTGCCATGGATACTCTCCTCGGGCCTGGTTGGTTGCAGTGATCGAAGATGTGATCCATCCTCCTATCCCAATCAAGATAGGTCTCGCTACTTTTCCTGCAAAACTAGGAGGTGTTAACTTTGACATCAGGATGAGTTACCCGGTGTAGGCGTGTTCATCTCCATCCTCTGATGTCTAGGAGGCATCCTTGGTCTCTGGTGTGACCATATGAAGCTCAGCCTGCTCACTGGTTGCCGTGGAGGTCCTCTCGGCCTATAGGGTGATAGTATGAGGTGTGTGTCCTCATCTCCATCTGGCTGGGGTCCTCCTGTTCGTGGTGTCCTAAGGTGCTCAGGACCCTCAGGGTCTTGCTCAGCCTCACGTGCCTTATGGCCTGGAATCTCACAGGCCTCTCCACGCGCTCCAACCTCTCGCCTATTGATGCGAGTTGCGTTTGGAGGGTTGTGAACATGGACATCATGGCTTCGGCTGCTTCTCTATTCTCTTCTGCCATTGCATGCTACAAAGAAAGAAGACAAGTTATTCTGCTCCTAAATTGATTAGGAGGGTTTGCTTTTATAGGGGAATTTCGAAAAAATGCAAAAAGGAAAATCTGAGAAATGGAAAAAAATTGAAAAAATGGAAGATTTGAAAAATGGAAACTTTCTTGACAACTATTGCAAGCTGTCCTAGTCGAATTCTTTTTGTATTTTTCCTATTTTCTTTTTCTTTTCTTTTTAATTTAACTTAAAAATAATGGAAATATGATTTAAGCAAAAAGGAAAACGTGAAGGGCAATGCAAAAGTGAATCTAAGCCCTAGTGATACACGTAGAAGCTAGATGCACTCGGTTTGGAGTTTAGTGTTATTTTTTTATTTTTCTAGAATGCGACTTAAACTAATGCAAGAATAATAAACAAAACTAACTAAAGGATATAAACAACCTGGTTTAGGAGCTTTAAGCTCTGATACCCAAATGATACAAGCCTCGATTCAAGGCTTATATGCGAGGGCTGTGTAGAAGGTTAGGTGAGAAACTCACCTTAGACTTCTGGATAGGGTTTTGGTTGGTATTATGGAAGGTGAAGTGAACCACACGAGGGTGATGAACCTCGTGATAAATCACAAACTTAGAGCTAGGAGGGCTGGTCTCAACTAGGTTCTAAGCGACAAGATTCTTGAGAGAAACCTTGTTGGGGAAAACGTTCTATCTTTATTAATATCAAAAAGGTTGTCGAACTACAATGCTGGAAGGAGCCTTATTAATATGCTCACAGCTTGACCTTCTAGGGTCGACCCAAATAAGAAAAGGAAAACTTACAAAAGTGCACAAAAGGAAAAGATACAAAAGTGTATAATCGAAAAAGGACCTATTCCTAAATGTCTTTGACTCAATAAAAGTAAATATTCTAGATCCTACCCTGCAAAACAGAAAGAGGCATATATTCGAATTGAAACTTACCTTAACTTACCTCATGGCCAAGAAATGGAAGGTGGCCGTCCTTGTGGCATGCACGCGCCTTGCTCCTAGTCTTCGACTTGGAGTAGGGTTACAAATCTCTGGGCCTTGACCTCTCTTGCCACTAAAGCCCAAGTCTCTGATGTCCCTTGTGTTGTTGAGAAGCTATTGGACTCTTCCTTGTATTTTTGGCCCATTGTCCTTAGTCGATCTTCCTCTAGTAGCTTGTTGACCCATAGGCTGAATTTGTGGAAGAGCGCCCTTGATCTGCTTCTTGTCATTGCTCCTGGAGGTACCACTGGTGTAGATACTTCTTCTAGGTGCATGTCCTGGAGCTGGTAGCTCATTTGGTCCGAGTCCTCTTGTGTAGAAGTGGAAGTGCGCGTGTACTCTGCTGGATCGGCTGTACCGGCTGGATTGTGCGCGGTACTGGCCGGAATGACTTCAGGACCGGCCAAGTTGATCCCGAGTTCGTCATCAATGGACCGGCGGTGTCACCCACGTCGCCACCAAGTGTGCGGAAGCTTGGGCCTCTCCACCGGCAATGCTGGTTGCTCTGGTCCTTGTGGTCGAGGGTCCGATGGTACTGCTTGGGCCGGTAGGCGTGCCAGATGGTCCGGCTGTCTCGGGCAAGCTTCCTGGTCGGCCAGTCTGGTCTCCTGGCTGGATGTACGACCTGATGTCCTCATCATTCCCTCCCTCTTCAGTAGGGTTTGTCCTCAAAACTGGTTCATCTGCATGGAAAGGGGCCAAGTCAGTAACATTAAACGTATTGGACACATTAAACTCACCTGGTAGCTCGATCCGGTAGGCGTTGTTGTTGATCCTCTCAGCACTCTGAATGGTCCATCT
The DNA here is from genome assembly GCA_018901935.1 of Pugionium cornutum. Classification (NCBI taxonomy): domain Eukaryota; kingdom Viridiplantae; phylum Streptophyta; class Magnoliopsida; order Brassicales; family Brassicaceae; genus Pugionium; species Pugionium cornutum. Next base: position 3,449,215 of record CM032164.1, read on the forward strand.
CCTCTTGGTGCTAGCTTGGAACTCCTTAGGTTTGGGAACCTCTCCTGCCGTAGGTTTAGCCACACCCAATCGCCTGGTTGAAAGATCACCTCCTTTCTTCCTTTGTTGGCATGAGTCACGTACTGTCGGTCCTCTTCTCCAAGTTCTCTGCTACCTTCTGGTGTAACCTCCTTATGAACTCTGCTTTGGATGCTCCGTTGAGGTTGGTCATCTCAGCTGGTGGCAGTGGCGTTTGCTCCAATGGGGTGAGAGGGTTGAAGCCGTATACCACTTCAAATGGGGTCTTCTTGGTTGCTGAGTGCATGGCTCGGTTGTAGGCAAACTCAATGAATGGCAGGCACTCCACCCAAGTCTTTAGGTTCTTCCCTAGTGTTGTTCTGAGAAGAGTTGATAGGGTCCTGTTGACAACTTCAGTTTGGCCATCGGTTTGAGGATGGCAAGTGGTTGAGAAGAGTAGCTTCGTGCCTAGCTTTCTCCAAAGGGTCCTCCAGAAATGGCTGAGGAACTTGGTGTCCCTATCTGATATGATGGTCCTTGGCACTCCATGAAGCCGTACTATCTCTCTGAAGAACAGCTCAGCTGTTTGCGTGGCATCATTGACATTGGCACATGGGATGAAGTGTGCCATCTTGGAGAATCTGTCCACCACTACAAAGATTGCATCTTTGTGGTTGATCTTGGGCAGACCTAGAACAAAATCCATCGAGATGTCCACCCATGGATGTGTTGGTATGGGCAGTGGGAGATACAACCCATGAGGTTGCACTCGGGACTTTGCCTTCTTGCAAGTGGTGCATCTTGCACAATGTGCTTCTACTGTCCTCTTGATGTGTGGCCAGTAGAAGTGCTCCTTGACCACTGCTAGAGTCTTGTCGACACCAAAGTGGCCCATGAGTCCTCCTCCATGAGTTTCTCGGATGATAAGCTCCCTTAGTGATCCCTGTGGTATGCACAGCCTCCTTTCTCGGAACAAAAATCCCTCATGGATGTAGAATTTGCCATGACTCCCTGTGCTAGACTCCTTGTAGCTCTCAGCAAGGTCAGGATCATCCTTGTATAGATCCTTGATGTGCTTGAATCCTAGGACTTTTGCCTCCATGGTTGATATCAAGGCAAACCTCCTTGATAGTGCATCGGCTACCACATTGTCTTTGCCCTTCTTGTACTTGATGATGTACGGAAAGGTCTCTATGAACTCCATCCACCTGGCATGTCTCGTATGAGATTTGTTTGCCCTCTAAGGTGTTTGAGAGTCTCGTGATCAGTGTGGATCACAAACTCCTTGGACAGCAAGTAATGCTGCCAAGTCTCCAATGCTCGGACAAGGGCATAGAGCTCCTTGTCATAAGTGGGGTAGTTCAGTGAGGCACCACCTAGCTTCTCACTGAAGTATGCCACTGGTCTCCCTCCTTGAGTTAGCACTGGTCTCCCTCCTTGAGTTAGCACTGCTCCTATGCCTATTCCAGAGGCATCACACTCCACTTCAAACGTCTTGTTGAAGTCGGGAAGGACCAGCACTGGTGCGTGTGTCAGGCTGTCCTTCAAGGCGTGGAATGCCTTCTCCTGAGCTTCTCCCCAGCTGAATCCCACGTTCTTCTTCACTACTGCCGTCAGTGGTGAGGCAATACTGCTGAAGTTGGGCACGAATCTCCTATAGAAGCTGGCCAGTCCGTGGAAGCTCCTCACTTGGCTGATGTTTCTTGGTGTTGGCCATTCTTGTATGGCCCGAATCTTCTCTTCATCAACCTGTAGGCCCTGTGAACTCACAACAAAACCTAAAAAGACAAGCTTATCAGTACAAAAGGTGCACTTCTTGAGATTGGCATAAAGCTCTTCTTGTCAAAGGGTTTTATGGACCATCTCAAGATGTGTGAGGTGTTCCCGTAGGCACTTACTATAAACAAGTATGTCA
>CM032164.1:3458353-3486533 GCA_018901935.1 Pugionium cornutum
TAAAATATAATGTTTGAGTTCATTTTTTTCAAATTAAGATTTAATTTTTTTATTAGAAAGATATTTTTAATTATTTTAATACTAAATTTATGCTATTTTTATAAATTTAAATGATTAATATTTTATTTTGAATAAAAATTTTAAAAAATATTATTTCAGTCAATTGTCCATTTGATTATTCATATCATTTAATAATAAGTATTGTAAATTGTGAACAAGTGGAGTATACAAATGTGAAAAAGTTTGGGATTGTTTTAGGAATTGCATTGTCAAGCATTTACAGAGACAATAGCCGGACCGCATTGATCACACTCGGACTGCTCAACGCTTGCTCAGCAGGACTGCTCATCTACATGGCCCTGGTCGACCTTTTAGCAGCTGAGTTCATGGGACCAAACTTCAAGGTAGCATCAAACTTCAGATCAAATGTTTCTTTGCGGCTTTACTCGGCTGCGGTGGAATGTCAATCCTCGCCAAGTGGGCTTAGAAACTTATCAACAATCTTTGTGTTCATATTCTAAAACAACTTGGTTAAGTACTTTTGTTTCAAAGAATATGGTTTGGTCTCAATACGTTTTGTGAAATGATTTTGTCTTTTCCTCGCTTATCTTCATATTAATTATGTATTATATTGTGATTAATAAAAAATAATACCATAAGATAGCATATTTTAAGTTTATTTTCCAAATATAACATAATAAAAATAAAATTTCTAAAATGCCACAAATTTATGTGAAAATAATTATTTATCTTAAATAAACTTTTTATAAAATTAAAACATAATGTTTGAGTTCACTTTTTTTAATTTATGGTTTCATTTTTTATGGCAATTGTCTAAAATAGCGCTATTTTAAGTTTTTGTCCTAAATATAACACTAATCATTTCAATTTTCAAAATAGCACATATTTAATGCTAAAATAATTAAAAATCTCATCCTAATAAAAAAATTAAAACCCTAAATTTGAAAAAGTGAATCCAAACGTTATGTTTTAATTTTATATATAGTTTATTTGAGGTAAATAATTATTTTTATATAATAATTTATGTTAGTTTAGGAATTTTATTTTTAATATGTTAGATTTGAAAAATAAATTTAAAAGATGTTATTTTAAGATTACTCCTTTTTTTAATCACGAAGAGATTTTACTTATTTTAATATTAAATTTATGTTATTTTTAAAGATTTAAATTATTAGTGTTACGTTTGAATCAAAAACTTCAAAGAATATTATTTTAGATAATTTTCCATTAATAAATGTGTAGTTGGATTTGAAAAAATAAAATTTCGATTTTATATGTAATGAAATATTCGATTTTTAGTGTAATGAAATATTCGAGTATTAATGTAATGAAATATTCAATTTTTATTAGATGTGTAAATCATCTTTCACTAATAAAAATTCGAAACTAAGACTAAAAACTCAAATTTTTTCCACAAAATACTTACAAAATAAGTTAGATATAATCACTTGACTCCAATTTTTCTGCTTGACCAAAGAAGAAGTAAAGGGCCAAGGACCACTTTCCATGTTTTGAAGAGATTTATTTTCACCATTCAATTATTATGTCGTCTTGTCTAACTTCCATTTTTGGCTTCCACTGAAATTTCCAGAAATTTCGTTTTTATAATTAGCCAAAAGTATGTTTTTTATTAATAGTAAAGATCAAAATATATCTTACAAAGATTGGTCGTGCTTTCACGTTTAACAAAGCTTATATACACGATTTTGAAAAAAAACTAAAAGTATTTTAATGCGGAATTCTCTAAAATAATATATTTTAAAATTTTATTTTAAAAATAACATCATTAATTTAAATTTTTTTCACAAATACCATAAATTTAAAATTAAAATACACTAAAATTACATTTTAATATAAAAAATTAAACCTTAAATTAAAAAATAAATCCAAATATAATGTTTTAAATTTATATATAATTAATTTAGAGTAAATAAATATTTTAACATAATTATTTATGCTACTTTTGAAATTTTAATTTTAATATGTTATATTTAAAAACAAACTTTAAAATATGCTATTTTACGTTATTACTCTTACTCTTTTATTTGATTTATTTTACGATGCTGAATTTTTACAATAAAAATAATATTTTTAGTAATCCATAAATTTTAACAATATTAATAACTAATTTCCTATGCTATTCGTACATTTTGTATGGCTATTTATTATATGCATAATAAGATCTTTACTAGTTTACCATATGGATAAATAAGTGAAGTTGCAATTTAGTGTGTTAAAAAATTTTAAATGTGAAAATTTTATATGATAATAAAAGAAAGTTCATTCTATACTTGAATATTAAATAGATTAAAATGTGATTATGTTAAATTGTTAGGAGATAATATTAGTGCCACTAGTAAAAAATTAAGAGTTTTTAATACTAAAATCTTATTAAATGGTAAACACCATGATTATGAAATTTTCTAAAATTATTATATTCAAACAAATATTAAAGGTTATGCGTTTTCAACGTGAATATATATATTTTTAGTAAGTTTGATTCCATAAATGTATATAATTACAATATATAATTACTTTTTGGCATCAAATGTATATAATTACTAATTACGTTTGATATAAATAACACTAATTAATGTATAAATTGCTGAAATTAATGTTTGACAATAAATTAAAGAATATTGAAAATTTGGAAAATTGGTGAGAAAGACACTTAAGTAAAAATGGTATCAATGTTACTCGTTTAATATATAATAATTTGGATACTATAAATTTTTATATTTAAATGAATTTTCAAATAAAATATAAAGAAAATTTATCATTTTTTTATGTTATCCATAATTATAATTTTTATAAAAAACTATTGATTTTATGGAAGATCTTGGGTTATTTTTAAAACTATTAGTACATGATAAATAAATATTTCAATTTTTTTAAAAAAATAAACAGTAATAAATAATTGTTATACTTTTCAAAAAATTTCATAAATAATATAGAAATAGTGTATATATAACTTACTTTTTCATCACCAAAAATAAATTCAAGATCCTTCAAAACAAATTTCAAATCATTCACATATTACTAAATCTACTATACATAAGAATAATATAAAAATCTTTTAAACTTATATATATATATATAAACTATTAATGATTATATTAAATTATTGATTACAATATATAGATTTAATGAAATTTGACATATTTGGTTGTTTGGTATAAATATATTACATTAAATTAAGTAAAATATTTTGTAACATATTTTAATTAAATTAATAAAAATAGCAGTCTTAATAAATTTTATATATTATAAGATATATTTATATATATAATATTCATAATAGAAATAATGATTAATAATGCGAATTTAATGTTAAAACAAATGATATAATATAAAATTTTATTTGGAAATATATTAATTTTGTTTGGAAACAAAATCAAAACAAAACTAGTTAATCTAAATTCAAAAATATTGGTTGTTTGGTCACTCAGATGTAATTAATGATTTCTCATTAATTTAATTACAAAAAATAGTGAGAGTGAATATGGTGATGATACCATAAATTTGAAATTCAATGATTCTCCTTTAATATATACTAGATAAAGAAGTAAACAGAAAATTAAAATTTAAAAACAAAAAACAAAAAACAAAAAATCTAGGACAATTGTCTAAATTAGCACTATTTCAAGTTTTGTTCCAAATATATCACTAATCATTTAAATATAAAAAAATAACACAAATTTAATAGTAAATTGATTAAAAATATCATTCTACTAAAAAAATTCTTTAAAATGAAAAAAGTGAATTCAAATATTATGTTTTAATTTTATATATAATTTAAAAAGATATGTAAGTTCACCAATCATTGATGGTTCTAAAATCGTTAAACCTAAGTTACAAGCAATAGGTACCAAGAATTACTACGGACAAATATATAAAAGATCATTAGGTCATGCAGGTTCTCACATGATCATTGAAATGATAAATAATTATTGTCACATAATAATTTATGCTATTTTAAATTTAAAAAATATTATTTTAAGATATTACTCCAAAATTAATTAACAAAAATAAAATAAAAGTTACGGTCATAATGACATGTTAACATGTACACTAGCATTCATGATCATATCACATACAGGACATGCCTGTAACAAAGCCGTTCCACAAACCGTACACAGACACAAATGACGGCAAGGCAACACCAACACACTCGCCGTTCGTTTACCACACCGTCGACATCCGCCAGTCTCCGTCATTACATTTTCTCCGTCGCAACTTCCGCAGCTCGATTCCGCATCGTCTTCTGTCGGAGGACGAAAAGCGGCGTCTCCTGAAGGGAAATCGTCGACTTGAGCGAGAACTTGTTCAAGATTTGATCGGAGATTATTAGCTGTAGCTTCGTTTGATTGAGCAAGATCACGCCAGATCTGATTCTCGACGTAAAGACTCTTCACTCGTTCTTGTAATACCCAATTTAGTTTCCCCATACGTACGATCTCGTCGTCTTTTGCTTTCAGCTTTTTGATTATTGCATTTTGAACCACTGACGCTAACATCCGCGTTTGCGTTCGTTGTCTCGCTTCTAATTCTATTCTCAGCGTTTCCGTTTGATGAGCAACGAATCGGTCGATTTCTGATTGTTGTTGTTGGATCTGAGAAATGAGTTCTGCGTCGATTAGAGATGCAGACGCCGGCGTCGACGACTGAAATGCGATCGACCTCCGTTTATGAGCTGTGATAAAAGCGTCAGAATCAAAAGTAGAATCTCTCTGACGTTTTAAAATCGCTGTAGGAGCTGGAGATTGATTGAAATTAAACGTTATATCGCTTTCTGATTTGTTGCAGGTTGCTGGATCTATGACGCAAGACTGTATGTACGGTAACTCCCGATTTCCAATTCTCACCGGAAAACCGCCGGCGATTTCAACCTGTCCGTTTTTATCATTCATCTTGGGTTGAGATGTAATACATTCTCTGAAAAATAAACAGAGAAAAGAAAATCAATAAACTACAAAGATCGATTTCAGAAGAAAAAGAAGTTTGGAAATCGAAAACTACCTATTGGAAACAAACTGAGAAGCGAATAAATTCATATGTTTTGCTTCAACAGCCATTGATGCGTTTCATAAGGTTAGAGAGAGTTTTAAAGAGGAAGGAGAGAGAGAGAGTGTGTGTGGCGACAGGTAAAGAGAAATGTGGCTTTTATATAAAGGAATCGAGAAAAAAAGTCAAAATTATTATTTTTAAAATAGAGATTCGTTGATAGCTTTTTGATAGTAAAGAGAATAATTGATCATTTACCAATTTTACATTTAATTTTCTTGACTTGTAGTATTAATCGTATAAACAGTTTATATTTTCCTAAATTTTGTTCAAATGCAAAAAAATTGGGCTATAATATTTCAACAGCTAATTATTTAAAATAGTATTTTTAAAAAAATTATTTTTAATAATAATATAAATTTAAAATTAAAATATATTAAACGATAATCGACTATTTCAAATTTTGGTTTCAAATATAATATTAATCATTTAAATTTCTAAAAATAGTATAATTTAATACTAAAATAATTAAAAATTTCTTTGTAATGAAAAAATTTTAAACCATAAATTAGAAAAAGTGAATCCAAAATATTTGAATTTTATATATAGTTTATTTAAAGTAAATAATTATTTTTAAATAATAATTTGTGCTATTTTTTTAATTTTATTTTTAGTCTGCTAAATTTGAAATATAAATTTAAAATAATGCTATTTTACAGTATTACTCTATGTTAAAATTTGAAAAAAAAATTCTTAACTATGAGTAAATAAGTATAATTACATAATTATTTAGGTTATTTTTGAAGTTTTAATTTTAAAATGCTAAATTTGAATAAATTTTTTAAAAAAATACTATTTTATGGTATTGTTATTATAAATTTATGATATTATTAGAAATATAAACTAATGATGGTAATTTTGAAATAAAAATTTATAGGTACTATTTTAAAGAATTGCTCATTTTGAAATTTTAATTTTAGAGGGATAGATTTGAAATAATTTTTTTTAAAAATACTATTTTAAAATATTATTTTATTTAAGCAAAGAAAAATTTAATTTAATTTCTATGAAATCTTTAAATGCTAATTTTAACTTATTGTCATATATACACCCATAACAAAAGGAAAGTAAATCTTGTTAAATGTTTTAAAATTATATTGGTTTTGTTTTGACTACACGAAAATTAGGAATCATTTGCTAAAATAGTTAAGAGAAAAATTTTCAGTTTTCTTTTTGACTACACGAAAAATAAGATTGATTTACTAAAAGAATGAAAAAAATGATTGGTCAATGTTCGTCATATGTCAGTATCTAAGCGTAGACACGTGTGAATATATTGCATGTGTTACTATCTCTCTGTTCTTGCCACGTCATTCAGTTACAGAAGATTTCATTTTATTTTAACTGTAGCTTTAAATTACATTTAAAATAATTTCAGTTGATTTTATTTCAAAATGATGAATGTGACGTGTACATCTGCATAATACGAAGTTTCAAATCATACCACATTAATCATATTTTTAACAAACGGAAAATCAATTTTCTGAAATCATATAGATGTGTTTTTATCAAAATAACCAATCCAAAAACGTATGATAAATTCTTAATAGCAATGGCTATTTAAAGGAAATAAAATAAATGATTCTAATAGTTTTATTCTTAAGTTTACTTCAAGATTGATTGATAACTAGAAATGGATTGGCTAATATTTTGTTATACTTTATTTGGTGAAAGTTGATGTCTCGAGCCTTCAGTCAACAGTTCGCCTTGGCTGCTGCTAGTGGCCGACTGAAGCTATATTCCTTTTGGAAATTCCTTGACATGAAATATCTCTGCCTTGAAGACACAAACCTCATGGAAGTCAAATTGATAATTGAGAAAGCCGATCTCATTTACACTGTCCTCGATGTAAGTTGCTATGTAAAATTGTGAGAGAGTTTTATACGAATCTCGGAGATCTTGAATATCGTCTTGACACAAACATTGTGTATATCCGTGGGCTGATGTATGATTTTACTCCGGATATCATAAATGAAATGTATTCTCTACCTAATTCAAAGGATTTAGTTTTTTCCAATGGTTGGCTCACCGAGAATTTAGATGCGGCTGTGCATGCACTTATGGGTGCGAAATGGACCCGTTGGGAGGGTTTCTGTTCCAAGCATATGACACCTTCGATGCAGCTGTTGTGCAAGTTCTATTATCGTAATTGGCTGTCTACGTCCAATAAGAGCTCGATGATCAAAGGCCGTGTGCAATTCCTCTACATGCTTTTTTCAAGGGAAGCCATTTGATTTTGGAAAAAATTGCATATGACCAGATTTTGAAGATTGGACGATCCCCATCTAAAACCATGCGGCTTTTTTTTTGAAACATGATTCACAATCTTCTTATGTATCAACGACATGTTCCTGACCATCGTGGTGATACATCGTCTTGGGTTCCAATGGCAATGGTGCTTGATCCAAAACAGGATAGAAGTGTGAAGAAGGAGGATGCTGCTCCATCTACACCTTGGCTTTTGGATGATTTGAGGGAACTTGCTCGATTGGTTAAGGCTATGCAGCTGAGGGTCATTGGTATTTCTTTTCTTCTCTATCTCATTGATGTTTTCTAATGTATTTATCCCATGTGATATTTTTGTCTACATGTGATCTCAAGAAAATGGAGAATACACGACTGGAGATAAACGCCGAGATGGTGATGATACATCTGAAGGAGGAAATGATTCCGGAGATGAGAGTGCTAATATAATCCTAGATAGGATCCATTAGATAGGAGGAGCCATAATCGTGTATGAGTGTATGCTACATTGTTGTTTTGCCCCTGGCTCTGTTTTCTGTGCAAACTGTTTTGAATGCTCTATTTTTTTCCTTTTGTGGAATTCATGTTGTGTTTTGTTTGTAAGAGCATTAAATCTTATGTGGAGCTAATCTTGATGTCAATCTGATAGGTTCAAACTTGTTTGTGGTATATGCTTCGTCTGTGTGTGGTATATGTTAGCGATGATGCAAGTTTCTAGAGATCTCATATTTAGACAAAAATGGGGAAATTGTTAGCACAAGGTTTGTGATTGAACAAATGGATTGGTATGCAACATGTTTAAGTTCGGACGCGGAAAGCTTAAAAATACTGATGTGGCGTATTTTCATTGGGAATGAGATAACAAGCTATGCAAGGAAAAAAGATTCAAAAAAAGCAAGTTCGTGGTTTTGAATATTGTTGAATATTCATTTAGGAAAGACAAAACCTAGTGCAAGACAAGAATAAAAGAGTGTTGTCATGTGGCAAGTCGCTCTTGGTAAAAAGAATAGGTTATGATCGGTTGCACATATTTTCTGGTGAGTGAATAAATAGTGAACACAACTGTTGTTGTGTGTGAGTTTTGGATAAATTAAGAATTGGTCAGTGGTATGGTAAGTGTTAGTAGTGCATAAATATAATTAAACACTATTGTAAAATTGTGTTTAAGTGATTTCTAATAGTATTTATGAGTGTTATACAAAGTTTTTTTGTATTCTCTGTATTCTGGTTCTTTGATTGGTGATTATACCAATTTTATATGATGCCATTGTTTTTCCTCTTTTGTGTGTGGTTATGGTAAAAGGCAATAACATAGCTTTTTCTTAAATCATGAAATATTATCGTAAATGATTGGCCAGACACGCATCCAGTAAAATTAGAGCAATGTAGATCTAAAGATGGTATGGCCATAAAAGCTAAAGATTCACAAAACCTTGTCTATAATGATAAAAACTCTTGCAAAAAAGTTTTCGAGAATACCATACTTTCTTAGCAGTTCTTGTAAGAACTACACAAGGAGGAAGAAGTTATGGCAAATGAATATTACAATAGATATGAAGATTTTGGAATCTCAAAATTTTAGTAAGAAAAAGATCCAAATTCCTTGGTTATGTATATATAGTGTAAAGCAAGAAACAAAATATGGTCAAGATAATCCACATTAACAAAGAAATATGATGCAGTGATACCGATTCGTTTGAAAAAGGTGAATATAGATGAAATTAGTTATACTTGTGTCTAATATATTTTATATGAAACATACATTTACTTTAAGGGACACCAATTATATCCATACTAGATTTATACCCACGCCATGCATAGGGAAAAATATTTGTAAATTATATTTTATTAGTAAATATAAATTAAATATTTATATAATTTTAAATTTTATTTAAAATTACCTTTAACATTATTTTTTGTATATATAAATCTAAAAAAAATTTAAGCGGCATGTATTGTAATTATTCTAATAACTTAAACCTTTTTTATATATTTAAGTTAAAACTTGTTGTGGTGTTGACACGTCAACATGACATTTTTGTTATTAACACGTCATAGTAAAGTTATTTTATTAAAAAATTTCTCAAATAATATATTAGGGATACCACTGGTAATATTCACGTCGACTTCCTCTTGTTATTCTCTCATAGTGCCAACATTGCCCCATAGTAAACTACTTCAATTATGGGTCTCGTTTATATCAAGTCATAGTTAGGGTCAACAACTATAAACAAAATAAAATTAGATTTATACTCACGCTATGCATGGGAAAAATATTCATAAATTCTATTTTATTAGTAAATATAAATTAAATCTTTATATAATTTAAATTTTTATTTAAAATTACTTTCAACATTAATTTTGTATATATAAAGTAAGAAAAGAAAAATAATTATTTTTTTACGAATTTAATAGTATTTTTTGTTAGTTTAATAAAATATATTAATTATATAACCAAATTAATAACAATGATATACTTGTAATTATTCTAATAAGTTAAACTCATTTATATATTTATTTGAAATTTACTTTAGTGATGACACGTCAGCATGATATTTCTGTTAATAACACGTCAGAGTAAAGTTATTTTATTAAAATGTTTCTCAAATAATGTATTAGGGATTACGGTAGTAACTTAAATCTATTTATATTTATTTGAAATTATTTATAAATTAACGTATAAAAAATTTTAAAAAATAAAAATTATTGTTTTTGCAAATGTAGTAGTATTTTTTGGATAGTTGAATAAATTATATTTATTCTCTAACCAAATTAATATCAGTGGTATGTATTGTAGTTATTCTAATAAGTTAAATCCTTTTATATATTTAAGCTAAAATTCACTGTGGTGTTGACATGTCAGCATGATATTTTTGTTATTAATACGTCAAGGTAAAATTACTTTATTAAAAAGTTTCTCAAATAATATATTAGAGATTATATCCAATAAAATAATTTTTTTAGCAAAGGGATAAGTTGTGAGTTTATTTTATCTTCTGCAATGGCGGTTGCTACGCCGGCAAGAGCTCACTCGGACTATGATTACCTCATTAAGCTCCTTCTCATCGGCGATAGTCTTATAACCATTTTTTGTATTCTTCTTTGGGATAAATTAGCAATTTGAAATCTCACAAGTGTTTTCTGAGAACACTTCGTGTCTCTTTTTGCCAAAATAAATACAATCTTGAAGAAAAACAATTTCATTGTTTTATAAAGTTATTACAAATCTTATTTAAGAAACAAAATAACACGAAAAAAATCCCACAAATATACAGATAAGATAACACTATGTTACACACAATTTGAGAGCTACTATATGTAAAATTTACTCTACCTCACAGTATTTGATCCTCTTTCCAATTCTTTATGAAAATGCAGAAGTCATTTTCACATTCTTATGAAAATGCAGACCGTAAATTATCTCTTCCTCAGTTAAAGATTATACAAAATATTTTTTTTCTGTAATTTATCTGAAAACAAAAAAACTACAGAAAGATGGAGTAAAAACTCATCTTTTCTAATTCCAGCAAAATTTTATAGGCTTTTCGTTCTATTTAAATCTACACAGACAGTAATATTCTTCAAACTTATCAAATATAGTCTTGAGAAAAAGAAAAGAGAAAAGTATCCTCTGATTTTGTCTTAATGAGGATAGGCCGGTCTTCTTCCATGGCAAACAGCTCAAGAGGGAGCAGCAACTCAAGAGGAGGGTGACGCCCACGTCTTTTGGAAATTTCTCCTCTGTCGTCGTCGTTGTTGTCCCCATTATCGTTTCCATCGTCCCCGTTGTCGTCTTCGTCGTTCCCGTTGTCATCTCCATCGTCGCTGTTGCCATCCTTGTTGCCATTTTCGTCGTCGCCATTGCTGTATTCGTCGTCGCTGTTGCCGTCTCCATCTTCGCCAGTGCCGTCGACACCGCTGATGTGTGTAGAGAATCTTTACATAAGACGTCTTGATCTCATAGAAACGACATTATTAATTATGGATGAAAGTAACTACTGTGTATTCTGTCGTAAATAATCTTGATCCAAACGATATAAATTTTTTTATCTAAAATGAGTTTAGAAAAAAAATATGTTTGGGCTAAAGAGCGAGAAGAAAAACATGAAGAGATACTAAACAAAAAGCTGCAGTCCATAGAAGAAAAAATTAACTTTTTGGATGGAAGAAGAGTGCTATTGGGACTGTGATAAAATACACTGTGAGCAATTTGTTAATGAATATGTTTGGGGAGATGAAGAAAAAAAATGAACAAGAAGATGAAGATTAAGATAAATTTTTAGTTATGTGTCGTTTGTTTTTATTGTATATGTGTCTTTTACCTGTTTCGTTTTATTTGATATGTCTCTTTTATGTTTGATCCGTATATGTTTCATATGTCTATGTTTAATTTGTCTATGTTTAAATTGTTTATGTCTGATCTTAATGAACTGGGTTCGGTCTTATTTTATCGATATTCTTTTTCTTAATTATACAAGTGTTCCTTATTACACAAAGGAAAAGCAAATAATGAGGAAAGTGTTTGTTGTGAAGATAAACCACATAGATGCTATTATAAGACTCAACACAACTATTGGAGGTGGGTTTCATCCTCCCTACAATCAAAGCTGGGCCTAGAAAGAATTGACCTATTATCCCAAAGGCTCAGCGTCAGATAGTGATTATGTCATTTTCGAAGAGTCGTCGGAAAATTCAGTGAAACGTACGATCTCACCAACTATCGAGTATGGTACTGAGACTCCCTAGTACAAACATTTATGAGCATTTATGAGCATTAATGGCGGACAACGATTACAACGTTGAAAATTAGACGAGCTGAGGATATAAAAGGACAAAAATGGCACCATAAAGAAGGAGACAAAATTAATTAGTTCGGAAGTGATTTCATCATATAAAATTATCTATCTTCCTTGTAACCGATCTGATTAATAAGATAATTCAAACTCTCTTTACCATTATTTAAATCTAATATTTATTTTTTCCAATAAGTTTTGATCCGAGAACTGAGATACAACAACAGCGAAAGTGAATGAGCTATTTTGCGGTGGTTCATTACAAAAAACAATCAATTTGTATTTAGAAATTCGTTGGAAATCTATTTGAAACAATTATTTTGAATGAATTTAAAATAAACTGGGAAGAATATCCGTCATAAATTTATGACAAATTCAATTTGTCATAAATTTTTGACGAAATTCCAACAAAAATAATTTCTAAAAATTTTTCAATAAATTTCCGACAAATTTAAAATCATTTCAAAAACTGAAATATATATTAAATTTAGTTAGTGTTAATGTCGTACATGATAACCCGTGTCCATTGAATTTGATCCATTATGATCAAATTCTTTTTTAAAACCGTGATAAGTAGATCAGTGTTATCTACGAGTTTTATTGAAACCCAATATTTAAAGAGTAATACCCTAAAATAGCACCTTGTAAAATTTTTCTTCCAAATCTAGCATCATAAAATTAAATTCCCAAAAATAACACAAATACTTATGTGAAAATAATTATTTATTCTAAATAAATTATACATAAACTTAAAATATTATATTTGGGTTCATTATTTCCAATTTAGGGTTTAATTTTTTTCTATTAAAATATAGTTTTAATGTATTTTAATCTTAAATTTGTGTTATTATTGGAAATTTAAAGAGTAATACCCTAAAATAGCACCTTTTAAAATTTTTCTTCCAAATCTAGCATCATAAAATTAAATTCCCAAAAATAGCACAAATACTTATGTGAAAATACTTATTTATTCTAAATAAATTATATATAAACTTAAAGTATTGTATTTGGGTTCATTATTTCCAATTTAGGGTTTAATTTTTTTCTATTAAAATATAGTTTTAATGCATTTTAATCTTAAATTTGTGCTATTATTGAAAATTTAAACTAATGATGCTATTTTTGGAACAAAAACTTAGAAATGTGCTATTTTAGACATTTACCCTAAAATAGCACCTTGTAAAGTTTTTCTTCCAAATCTAGCATCATAAAATTAAATTCCCAAAAATAGCACAAATACTTATGTGAAAATAATTATTTATTCTAAATAAATTATACATAAACTTAAAGTATTATATTTGAGTTCATTATTTTCAATTTAGGGTTTAATTTTTTTCTATTAAAATATAGTTTTAATGTATTTTAATCTTAAATTTGTGCTATTATTGAAAATTTAAACTAATGATGCTATTTTTGGAACAAAAACTTAGAAAGGTGCTATTTTAGACATTTGCTCATATTTAAACAGATTAGTTTGTGGATTTGGTTTTCCCAAACATTAAACAAAATTGCAAAATCAGTATATCATAACCTAAAATATGATAATATTGTTTGATGATTGCATTGGCCTTTCTTTCATTTATTTGACAATGTTGACAAGTTATTATGCTTTTATTCACAAAAGTAGAATACAATCTTTTTAGAACACAGGTTGATCAACTTCTTCCAGATCCTTCTACGTAATACAACACATGAGACCAATATAAAGACTTTAAAATTCAAGACATAACAAACACTTAAACACGGATTAATCCTTAAATGTTTTCAATACAATGGAGAACAAATAAATCAGAGTATTGAGAATACTAAAACTGTTATGAATGTTGTTAGTGTTAAAAAAATTTAGCTTATTCGGCGAACACGATCACGAGAAAACCCGTTTAAACATTGGATAATTGATTAAAATAACATTTTTTAAATTTTTATTCTAAATATAACACTAATTATTTAAATTTTTAAAAATAACATAAATTTAATATTAAAATAATAAAGACAATTTTTAATAAAACAATTTAAAATTTAAATTAGAAAAAGTGAATCCAAACATTATATTTTAATTTTATATATAATTTATTTGAGGTAAATAATTATTTTTACATAATATTTTGTTTTATTTTAAAAAATTTATTTTTAATGTGTTAAATTTAAAAGATAAATTTAAAATATGTTATTTTACGATATTAATTTTAAATATTCATAGTTATTATGATTAAATTTTTAAATATTTAAAAAATAAACATTTCGAATATTCAAGATATGACAATAGAATTGAAGAGTCTTTGTTTTTTTTGGACTTTTAAACTCTATTTTACGGTATTAATTTATTAGTATGATAATTATTAGAACTAAACACATATTCTATTGTAAACAAAAAAAGTTTGATTTAGAATTTTTTACCAGATTGGATAATCTGTTAACCCACAATAAATTTATCTGTTTGACTTACGAATCAATATACATAAATTTGTTTGATCCATAATTTGTTTGAACGTTAAATATGTTATCCAAGTATGTTTCAATGCGATATTTATTGGGTTAGCCACCGGATTAAAGTCCGTTTTGACATCTCTATTTGTCGGTAGCTTCTAGGTCAACTTTTCGTGAATCGGGTTAAATCCGGTTAGTTATCCGATTTAACCTTTAAACCACAACCAATACCCGGTATGAAATGATTTAATAAAATATTAACTAACAAAAGAAAAATAAGTCAAAAAACGTGATGAATACATAACGTAAGTATAAGGCTATTTGTTTCATAGCCGGAAGAAGTTACGCCAGCGTTATGCGGCCAAACGTTATTCGTTTGACGGCTAAATGTTGTTCGATCGACTGCAAAAATTTGTGATAAAAAATTTTAACTGTCGTGGAATTGTAGTGTTTGCGATCTTTGAATTGCGATGAAATCTGCGGCGCGACAACCTACGATGGTCAAACGAATAACAATACTGCAGTGTATAACCGCAACGTCTGATCAAAAATAAATATATATATATATATATATATATATAATATCGCAAAACAACAGAAGCCATGTTTAGGTGGAACCCATCACAATAATAATCTCTTTTCTTTTCTGTGCCATATTTTGCTGGGAAAAGGGTTCTCTACTATTTTTTTTTCTTTCTTTTTAAAACGAAATAAAAGTCCATCGTTTTATAAAGTAATTGATAAAATGATTCGACAATGTTTTATACTTTATGGACAATAAACACATATTTTTGAAATTGTTAGATATGTGGGGTAGATAGGTGGACCACATAAAAATGTCTATTATTATGTTTGTAGACTCATTGTCATTGTTATATGACTTATATAAATTTTTTAAAATATCATAAATTATTATGTATAGAAAATTATTTATCACAGATAAACTATTTATAAAATTATAAAATAATATTGAGTTTACCTTTTTAATATAAAATTAAAAAATTATTAAAAAGAGATTTTTAATTATTTTATTATTAAATTTACCTAAAATTAAAACTCTAAAAATAGCACAAAATTATGTAAAATACTTATTTCTTTAAATAAATTATACATAAAATTTAAAAATTATATTTAATATTATAAAAATAATTTTTATTATTATTATAAATAAAATTTAATATATTTTAATTTTATATTTATTCTATTGTTGCAAAATTAAACTAATGATGTTATTATGAAATAAAAAATTAAAAATTCTATTTTAGAGAATTACCTTATATCTATTGTATTTTAATGTCTTATAGTCATTGTTAGATGTATATTTATGCCTATATATTTGACTTTCTTTATACATTGTATATGTGTATTATCTTTTCAATACTATGCAGTTTTGGATAAACATTTTCCGCTAGTCTATCTGTCTTCAAATTTTATGATTAGAAAAACATATTTGTATTTTATGTATTTTTCCAAATAGATTGTATCTAAAATGTTGACAATTTTTTCGATGAATATAAAATATTACCATCACTAGAGTTGGACAAAAGATTTTATGATATCTCTAATATATTATTTGAGAAATATTTTAAAAAAATAACCTCATACTAACGTGTTATTAACAAAAATGTTATGTTGACGTGTCATCAACACAGTAAATTTTAAATAAATATATAAATATGGTTAAATTACTATAATAATTACATTATATCTCATTAATATTAATTTGGTTAGATTTTATAACTCGAAGTTAGAAATTGTCTTGCGTGGAGTTATTTCCTTATAATATTTTGTTATCTTTTTATTTTTGTAAATTTATTCAAATAGTTTGTAATTTACAAATTTTTAGTGAATGTTAAATCATTATCAGTGTGTTTTAAATGATATTTATTTTATAGAATATTATAATATAAATACAAATATGAAACTTAAATTGTTAGATATAATATTATATTTAGTTTATTTCTTACAGATAAAAAGTTATTTAAATAGATTAATAAAAATTTAAATTTTAAGTTATTCAAAGGTTCATAATATTACAACACAACAACTATGTAAATCTTTAAAACTCATTCTATATTTTCAGACTTTTCGATATCTGCTTCACTTGAGTCTGTCTGTCTGTATAGGATTTGGGAAATTGCAAAATCTGAGAACCATGTTTTAGAAATTATTAAAATATTTTCGGTTATGAAAATTATTTCAAATGTAGTGATGTGTGTTTGGATTTTTTTTCCTTTTTGACTTGACTAAATTAGTCTTTAAATAATTTTTAATTAAAGAATAATATTTTAAAATAATATCGTTTTAATTTTATCTTGCAAATTTAACATAGTAAAAATAAAATGATAAAAATAGCACATATTATTATGTGAAAATATATTTACCTTAAAGAAACTATATATAAAATTAAAACATAATGAACCAAAACCAAAATTTGAAATAATGTTATTTTATTCAATTGTCCATCTTTAAATTGTATTATTTTATAAAATTATTAAGTTTTGATTATTTACGTTAAATATACTCCTCAAATAATTATATATATATATATATCCCTAATATATTAATTGAGGAACTTTTTAACAAATTAACCTTACCATGATGTGTTAATAACAAAAATGTCATGCTGACGTGTCAACACCACAACGAGTTTCAGCTTAAATATATAAAAGGGTTTAAGTCACTAGAATAATTACAATACATGTTATTGATATTAATTTGGTTAGAGAATCAATATATTTTATTCAACTAACCAAAAAATAGTATTACATTTGCAAAAACAATAATTTTTATTTATTTAAATTTTTAATACGTTAATTTATAAATCATTTTAAATAAATATAAATAGATTTAAGTTATTACATAATCTCTAATATATTATTTGAGAAAAAAATTAAGAAAATAATATTACTTTCACGTGTTATTAACAGAAATACCATGCTTACATTTCATCATTACAGTAAATTTCAAATAAATATATAAATAGGGTTTTGATGTATTAAATTCATAAAAAATAATTATTTTTTCTTTCTTAATTTATATATACAAAAATTAATATTAAAAGTAATTTAAATAAAAATAAAAATTATATAAATATTTAATTTATATTTAATAAAATATAATTTACGAATATTTTTTCGCACGCATAATATGGATATAAATCTAATATATATATAAAGAACAACATTGAAGAAAACCGTGGTTGGTGGACATATTCATCCACTTGAATTTTCATTTGACACTTGAATTTATAAAATAATAGATGGAAAGAATGGAGAATGGACTAAGTGCAACCAAAGAAACTGTCAAACGTACGTAAGATCATTATCAAACAAGGCAACCTATTAACAACTTATCGATTGAGTTTATTTTCGTCATTTATACGAATTTATTCGAATAAACTTATTTTTATCTGTATTTTTTGGGTTTTATATTAGTTATATAAACTGTTTTTTCTTGCGTAAACTATATAAACTTTATAAATTATTTTAATTACACAATTTTTGTTAATGTTTATATGGTAAATTGTTATTAAACTTTGTTTTACTTCGAAAATCTGGTTTTAGTTTCAAAATAAACCTAAATTAAAACCAGTTTTTTTAATTAAAACCAGATTTAGTAGCTATTTAAAGTGTAAACATTAATAGAATTCTTGAAATTATAATAATTTATGAAATTTCAAAATAAACTTAAGTTAAAACCAATTTTTTGAATTAGAATCAGATTTAGTAGCTATTTAACGCGTAAACATTAATAGAATTCCTGCAATTAGAATAATTTATAAAGTTTTTTTGTAATTTATGAAAGAAAAATATAGTTTATGTAGTTAAACGAAGACCTAAAAAAACGGATAGAAATAGGTTTAGTCACATAAATTGTGTAGTTAACGGAAGTAAACCCGATTATAGTACTCTATATATCATACATGAATTACACTTAAGGTTCAAAGCCTATTGTAAGACAAAGAAATTGATAAAAAAAAAACTATTATTATTCTTTCTATGGCAGCTTCATCTACTTCTGGTATGGTATTAAGGTCAACACGTCCTCAAGTGTTCATCAATTTCCGGGGACAAGAGTTACGTAGAGGTTTCATCAGTTTTCTCGAGCCTGCTTTGAAAAACGAAAATATAAACGTTTTCATTGATGAGTTAGAGCTGAGAGGCAAGGATCTACAAAACCTATTCGTGAGGATCAAAGAGTCGAAAATCGCATTGGTGATATTCTCTAAGGATTATGCTAGTTCAGAATGGTGTTTGGATGAGTTAGCCAAGATCAAAGAATGCATGGATATAGGAAATCTTTATGTGATTCCCATCTTCTACAAAGTAGAACCTTCTATTGTGAAATATCTTCAAAGTTACTTTGGAGAAACTTTCATGAACCTTAAGAACAAATATAAAGAAGATGTTGAAAGAACCAGAAAATGGGAGGAAGCTTTAACATCTGTTCCTCAAAAGTTTGGCTTGCCATTTCCAGAAAACAGGTTTGTAATCTCTTTTTCCAGTAATTTTTTTTATCCTGAACTGAAATTCAAACTAATATATGAAATCAAAGTCTAGCATGGTTGATCCAAACTTCGAAGTAGGTTTGGGATTTCGGTAGATACCGAATAAACTGAATCGGTTGAACCAAATTTTTTGGTTATCGATTTTAATTTTATTATATCGATCGGTTATATAATTAATTTTATTTGATTTATGGTTCAGTTCGGTTTGGATATACAAAACCGATCGATTTTTGCAAACCAAACATCACAAGCTTTTTTAAACAACAAAATTGAAATTATCCAAAAAAACTGAACCAAATGTATCAAAATTATCCGAAAAACCAAAATTTCCATAATTTAACCGATTATATATAAAAAATTATAATTAAACCAAATATTTTGGTTTATTTCGGAATATATTTTTACACAAAAAACCAAGCCGATTAATCCGAAATAGGAACTGAACCGAAATAATTTTATTTTTCTTTCGATACGTTTTTAGTTCAACCAATTAACCGTAATCCGAATAACCCGATCCAAATAACCCGAAAATCGAAAACACAGACCTATTTCGAAGAACTAACCCTCAAATATTTTGTCCAACAGTCCCATACCTATTCTCCTAGCCACGAAAATATATTTTCTGAATCTTTGTAATGTTGAGAGTCTAACTGAACCGAATCAATATAATTTTATTTTGTTTTTTGTTACACTTTTAGCTAAACCGATTAAATCGTAACTCGAATAATCCGATCAGAATAACTCGAAAAAACCAAAAATCCAGGCCTACTTCGAAGGAGTGACCCTCAAATATTTTGTTCAAAACACATTAGTCCCATACCTATTCTCTTGGCCACAAAAATATATTTTCTGAATCTGTGTAATGTTCTAACTCGTTTGTAAATTGTAATTTACAATAACGAAAATATATAATAACATCCTAACAATTTAACTCGTTAATTGATAGATTACCACAAGTTGTTTCTTTATATTATAAATTGCTGCAAGTTGGAAACTTATTAATTTGTGAGCAACCTCACTCACCTCTTATGATAGTGACAGAACCGATAGAGAATTCATAAAATCAATAGTCATGGAGGTTAAGAGAGTGGTTGAGCATATTGGAGGAAATTCAAATGAGATAGGAGAGAGCAAAGCAATTCAGATAACACAACCAGAAGTAAATCGCAACCGTGCCATCTTCAATGTAAGGCAACTCAAGATAAGCGGTTCACATAATGCCAGATATTGGACTTTTGAGTCTATTTCCGAGTCACCCAAGTAAGACTTTTCTTACAACTTCATAATATATGCATTGTGTATAAATCATGTTTTGATCACATATATGATTTTCCGTATATTCCTCAATTACTTATTAGACATATCTCAAATATATTAATTGAAAATCATTTTAATAAATAAACTTTATCTTGAATGATTTACAAATTTTTTTACACTAACGTATTATATCATCAGAATATTTTAATATAAATATATTATATATACATAATTTATTAAAGTATTTATAAAAATTATCATTAGACAAATATTTAATAGTATAGTATATGTAAATTTATAATATTTTGACATTAAAAAAATTTTGGCATAAAAACCAAACACAATATAAAATAAAATATTAGAAATTTTGAAAAATATATCAAACAAAACATAAAACAAAAATTTGGTTTAATTGAATATTTACCAAGTCGACAATTATTTATCTATTTAATCATATTATTTATTTGTATAGTCCGATTTTATTATTTATTTCATTTATATAATAAATATTAAAATTTCTAAAAAAATATTTTCAAAATAAAAAATAAATTATGTACATATCTAATTAACATTTACTAAATAAATAATTAACTATAATGTATGAATTATTTTTTCTAATGTAAGACGTAAATCTAAATCTAGTTATTGTAGGATTAGGTCTTTTCTTATCATATTTGGGTCGATTTTTACTTTAAAAATTGGTTTTAATAAAAAGAATTTGTAAAGTAGGAATTAGGTCTTGTCCATTGATTATTATTTTTGGTGTTATTTGATCATTGATTGTTATTTTTTGGGTCAAAATCTAGATGTTATTCGTTTTATTATTCATAAATACAAGTTGTTGTTTCCATCAACTACTATGTAACAAGTTGTAGAATTTTAAAACCTCTAATGTAGCTAAAAGATAACAAATAAATTAATTTCAATTAGGTTTATTGTAACTATGTGCAAATCCAGATCAAAACGATTTAGCCGGCCCTGAATTTAACAGGGCCGCAAGCGAAAAAAAATAATGAACCGTTTTATATTACAAAAAATTAGGCGGTTCTAATTCTTTAAAAATTATGTTGTTAGAAAGAATTGAACCGAAAAACTCAAAAAACTAGTTTATTTTTATTTGTCATTATACTAAGAGTACTTTTGGAATAAGTACCGATTTTTTGTATTAATATTGAGGACCACAAAAACGAGATTGTTTTGTTTGGGTTAAGGCTCGGCCCTGCTTACATCATATGAGTGGTAAAGTGTTTATATACAGTGAGATCTTTCTCTTATGCAAACCTTTTAATGGTTTGATTATTTTCAGTGAGGCAGCCATTGAAGTTGCAAAGATGAAAAGATGTTATTATCTAGAAGTATGTGGAAAGCTTGACACTAAAGAATTGATATACGGGACAAGATACGAGGTAGTGTTTGTAGTGAAAGTAGAAGATACAATGACCAGATGGGACAACCCGACAACAGCGCAACTAATGGTGCCTGATAACGGCTTGCAAGAACGGGAATTTCAGTTTGTTGATCTCATAAAAAACGAGTGGATTGACATTCAAACAGGAGTTTTTGATGCACAACCACATAAAGAGAAGATCGCTTTCTATTTGTATCAACACCAGTCTAACATTCGAATGACTGGGCTTGTGGTTAAAGGTGCTATAGTTCGTCCCATTGAGTAAAATAAAATGGATGCACAAGTCACAACTGTGTGATATCATCCTCATCGACTTGGGTGCTGTTATAACTGAATTTACACTTTATTCTACTCTTATACAATTTTTTTTAATATTTCTTATATTTTTGAATCATCTTCTTATATACAAAGATTGTCCACATTTTATAGTATAATCCGTAATTAATTCCAGATATATAATTAATTACGGATTTAACAGTTATAACATAATTAATTCTTGACCATTACAATATTGATTAGTGTCCATTACAAAATAATTAATTCTTTGACCGTTACAATATTGATTATTGTCCATTACAAAATAATTAATTCTTTGACCGTTGCATAATTAAAATAACCAGTTTGACTTCTTTTTGCTATATCTTGGTCCGGTTAACGGATTCAGATTTTGGGATTAAATCCGGTGCCTACAATAAGCACTACAAGTTTTTAAGCGTCGATTCGGGAAACTTTATTTTGTCGAGCTGTGCTGATTATTTTAGCGAAGTGATCCTCGTTAATTTAATGGTCATATATCCATGTTTTTACGAGAAGGTGCTTGTTTTTTTTTTACCTTTTATAATTTTTAATATTATTTTACCAAACTATGCTGGTTATTTTAGCGAAGTGCTTTTTGTTTATTTAACGGCCATATATCCGTGTTTTTACGAAGAGCTGGTTGCTTTTTTTTACCTCTTTTAAGGTTTGATATTATTTTCGGGACTGTAAACACTTTAAAAAACTTTGTTGGGTACGATTTTATTTTATATCATCTTGACTGCATGCCTCAAAATACGAAACAATGATAACGAAATTGTACCTTTTATTTCGTTTCGATGTGAGTTGTAGAGTCTGCCGAGGATGCGATGAAAAACTGGATTATCGTCGTTAGAGCTTGATATTTTTTTTTCTTAAAAGTTAGGATATATTTTCCCCACAGACAACGCTAAATGTTAGAACCAAATTTGCACGTTATTCAGTTCTTACACAAATTCTCTGAATAGTTCTCATATTTCTGAATCATCCCCTTATACATGAAGATTTTCTATATTTTATACTATAATCCACAATTAATTCCAGATATAGAATTAATTGCGAATTTAGTAGTTACAACGTAATTAATTTTTGACCGTTAAAGTATTGACTATTGTCCTCGACTTCGGAATTCAGTCCAACATAATTGCGGATTATTGATTTCTTTTGGGTTTACTTCCGTCAACTACACAAATTTATGCGAGTAAACCTATTTCTACCCGTACTTTTTGGCTCTTTTTTTAACTACATAAATTATATTTTTCTATCATAAATTACACAAATTTCATAAATTATTCTAATTGCAGAAATTTTATTAATTTTTACACGTTAAATAGCTACTAAATATGGTTGTAATTCAAAAATCTAGTTTTAACTTGGATTTATTTTGAAGTTAAAATCAGAATTTTGAAGTAAAACAAGCTTTAATAACAATTTAACGTGTAAACATTAATGGAATTTTTGTAATTGAAATAATTTATGAAATTTATATAGTTTACGGAAGTAAAACATAGTTTATTTAACTTATGAAAGAATAAAAAATTACGGGTGGAAAGAGGTTTATTCGCATAAATTCGTATAGTTGACGGAAGTAAACCCATTTCTTTTTGCTCTATCTTGGTTCGGTTAGTGGATTCGGATTTTTGGATTAAATCCGGTATTCATAGCCGTTAACCGTTTTGTCGTCTTGGACTTTTCCGACGAAGAAAATTAGGTAATGGATGATATTTCTGAACCGATGGACTTTGTGGAAAAGACATTCAAAAAAGCTGGAGAGATAATTTATAATAGGAAATTTTATGTAGTAAGTTGATTGATTTGATTGCATTCTACACTTGTGTAACAAGGGAAAATCCTTTGAAGCATAGATTTCACTCTCTCTCTCTATATATATATAAAAGAATGTCTGTATATATTGTATATATATAGAGAGAAATTATGTTATCAATTATTGATCTTGAATTAGGAATTTCTAACAATTATGGGTCATCTTTGTTTGTCAGCGTGAGATTCATGCGGTTGCGGCTGCGACAGATTGTTGTTCGTTTAATTGTCGTAGATACATGCGGCAGACACAGTGGTCAGACGCTGCGTCATGTTTCATAATTTTTTTGACCGTTGATTAAAACAGTTGTGCGATTAAAAATCTGCGATCAATCGCAACTGCAACCAACGACGGCAAACAAACAAACAAAATTTGCCGTAGCCGCATCCGCAATATTAAATACAACCGCAGTCGTACCCGACTGCGACGACCAAACGAATAATACTATGATATCAGAGCTTTTACGCTCTTAAACCTACCTCATTTTCGTCCTATTCGCACATCTATGCTTCTATCTTTCTCTTTGCCTCTCTCTCTTAACATATCGTCTTCTTTGTTATGTTCTATTCGTTCTTGTTTCTCCCTTAGCACCAAGAAACAGTCCAGAGAAGCAGAAAAACTACAAGATCTAACAGCAAAAACGAGTCTTGGGAAACTCCCGATACTGCCAGCGCCGGTGAAGACAGCAAGAACCAAAGGAACTAAGGTTGGTGGCGATCTTTGAGAGAAGAGAGTTGTTGCTTTGATGGAATTTTATTTTGATATATATGTATGCAAATAAATCATAAAAATTCAACTTTTAACAAGTTTAAAAAGATTCACATAGAAAACAAATAAATCTGCTTTGTTGTTGAGTTTTCAATAGATCGACCAAAAAACTAACGAGACAACAAAATTGTACCATTGGTATATGGTGTAAAAATCATAATAAGGTTATGACTCGTATAATCCTAAACAACTTTAACCAAATTTGTTATCTACAAAAGTACCTCGATGAATAAATTTTAAATAAGTATATAAATATATTTAAATTAATAAAATAACTAAAATATGTATTATTCATACTAATTTCATTTGAAACTCATTATGTTTTATTAAATTAATTCGAAAAAATGATGTTTTTTAAGTTATATATACGAAAATTTATAAATAACTAATAATTTTGATATTTTAAAATATGAGTAAGTTATTTAAGTAAAAGTTTATCATTTCTAATATTTTACGAGTGAAATATTTTTTTATAAAAATAATTAATTATTGAAATAGAATTAAAACTATAAACAACAGTTTTGACGTAATTTATTTAAATATTAATTAATAGTTAATTTGAATTAGTTTATTCATCATGATAACTCTAATTTTAATAATTTTTTTAACTATTTCAGTTTAATTTCAAAAATCCAGTTTTAAACAGGTAATAATATTTTGACACAATTTTTAAATTCACAATATTATTATCTAAATGGATTGTGAATTAAATATAATTACGATGCCACATAGGGAAAAGTGTTCAAAGTTTTGGTCTTGGCTGGATAGTAAAAAATCATCAAGACACTTTTTTAATGCAGTAATAGGTAAATTTAAAATTGACAATCGATTATTGAAACAAAATTTACAACGCTTACTTGAGCTTTATAATCTATATTTTTTCAGTAAATTATACGAAACTAGAATTTGAAAAAGATAATTTTATTTTAAATCAATTCATAAATATGATATTCTAAACATATGTTGATACCATTAAGCGATAGATACCTCATTTCCAAAATATTAAATTTTCATATAAAAATTGACATGCAAATCAAGTGACTCATATGTTAGCTAAAAAACCAGTCTAGTTGGTCTATTTTCCATATATGTTTTTTATTTTTACAGTCATTTGTAATTTTTGATAAATAAATGTTTCAATAATATATTTTAGTGGATAAAATAGAATATATATATATATATATATATATATATATATAATGAAAATATTCGCAAATTTATTAGTAAATATAAATTAAATATTTAACTTTTATTTTAAAATTACTTTTAACATTAATTTTTGTATATACAAATTAAGAAAAGAAAAATAATTATTTTTACGAATTTAATAGTATTTTTGTTAGTTTAATAAAATATATTAATTCTCTAACCAAATTAATAACAATGATATAATTGTAATTATTCTAATAAGTTAATCTTGTTTTTATATTTATTTGAAATTTCATCGAATATACATTCAAGATGATAATTCGTTAATAACTGATAATTCTGTTAATAACACGCCGTAGTAAGATTATTTTTTAAAAATATTTCTCAAATAATATATTAGGGATTACAGAGTAACTTAAATCTATTTATACTTATTTGAAATTATTTATAAATTAACGATAAAAAATTAAAAAAATAAAAAATTTCAAATTTAATAGTATTTTTGGTTAGTTGAATCAATTATATTTATTCTCTAACTAAATTAATATCGATGGCTGATTGTAATTATTCTAGAACTTAAATCCTTTTATATATTTAATCCTAATGTTAGGATATATATATATATAATTGGACACAAATTTCGATTGTATTCAGATCATTTCTTAATTACCGTATATTTAAATTAATCCTTTGACCCTATCTATTTTTAATTTTGTTTTAATAATTTAGAACCTCTTTCCTTCTCCATTTTCGAAGAAATATTGAATTCTCTCTCTCTCTGTTGAGATCTCTCTGAAAATTCCGTCCGATCTTCAAAGTCACCTCCTTTAACATCTTCTTCTTCAATTCGCTAATTCAGCCATGGATCTCGCGCCGGAGGAGCTTCAATTTCTTAATATTCGAGGAATATTGCGTGAATCCACCTCCATCCCCAAATTTTCCCCCAAAACATTCTACTTCATAACTCTAACCCTAATTTTCCCTCTCTCCTTCGCAATCCTCGCTCATTCCCTCTTTACCCAACCGATCTTAGCTCAGCTCGATTCGTATCCTCCTGCTGATCAATCTCAGACTAACCACGAATGGACTCTTCTCCTCGTTTATCAATTCTGCTACGTCATTGTCCTCTTCGCTTTCTCTCTCCTCTCCACAGCCGCCGTCGTCTTCACCGTCGCGTCGCTCTACACGGGTAAACCGGTTTCTTTCTCGTCCACAATGTCTGCGATTCCTCTTGTTCTGAAGCGTCTCTTCGTCACTTTCCTCTGGGTTTCTCTTTTAATGCTTGTGTACAACTCTGTTTTCTTGTTGTTTCTGGTGGTTTTGATCATAGCCATCGACATACAGAGCGTGATTCTCACTGTCTTCTCGATGGTAGTGATTTTCGTTTTGTTCTTGGGTGTTCATGTTTATATGACCGCATGGTGGCATTTAGCTAGTGTTGTGTCTGTTCTTGAGCCAATCTATGGGATTGCTGCAATGAAGAAGAGCTATGAATTGCTTAAGGGAAGAACTCATATGGCATGTTCAATGGTTTTTATGTATCTTGCTCTTTGTAGTATCACTGCTGGGGTTTTTGGAGGAGTGGTGGTTCGTGGAGGAGATGATTTTGGGTTGTTTACAAGGATTGTAGTTGGAGGTTTCTTGGTTGGTGTTTTAGTGATTGTGAATCTAGTGGGATTGCTTGTGCAGAGTGTGTTTTACTATGTTTGCAAGAGTTTTCACCATGAGACTATTGATAAATCGGCTTTGCACGATCATCTCGGTGGGTATCTTGGTGATTATGTGCCGCTAAAGAGCAGCATTCAGATGGAGAACTTTGATATTTAAGCATTAAATCCAATCAAGAAGAGGAAGAAGAAGAAAGAAACAGTTTTTCCAAGTTTGTCATTGTAAGTTGTAATGTTTGTAATTTTTTCATAGTGCGTGTTTAGTTTTTGCATATCTAAACTAATTGAGGAATAGAGTTTATACTGAAGATGTCTTGTTCCTTGTAATTTCATTGTGTTTTGTTCAAAATTGGAAGATTAATGAAATATGATTGTTACTTGACAATTCTTTAACTCTAATACTTTATTAGCATAGCCTACATATTTGCATCTAAGAATGATCATTTGAAGCAGATATTGTAGTCCTTTTTCCCAGCATTCCAAGCTAATAAATCATCTGTCTAATTGGATTTGTTCATCTAGGTAAGTGCTTGTTTACATCATTTTCTGGTTTTATGTAACCTTTGAGTTTTTCCTCCATCCTATCCTCGTGCCAATTAATTCATTTTGCATGTTCAATTGAATCTTCTCTTTATAGAGCTCTACTGTTGTCTATTAAGAAAGTTAGGTACGATTCGAACCCTAACATGTCCCAAGTTGTCCAATAGAATTACTTTTATGGTATTTGATAATTAATTTCTATAGTTTCTGCATCTC
>CM032164.1:3486969-3589178 GCA_018901935.1 Pugionium cornutum
ATGAGTCCCAAGATGAACAGGACTATGAACCAGAAGGAGAATACGGTGACATTGAGTACCCTGATGTGGGGAAAGTGCTGGTCACTAGACGCATTCTCAGTGCGATGGTAGACTCCTCAGAGACCATTCAAAGGGAGAACATCTTCCACAGCCGGTCCGCCATCAAGGGCAAGGTATGTAACCTCATCATAGATGGTGGTTCTTTCACTAACGTTGCTAGTGCATATATGGTGGATAAGCTAGGTCTAGAGAAGACAAGGCACCCTCGACCATATAGACTGAGATGCTTGATGACAAGGTGGAGCTCAAGATCCATGAGCAAGTAATCGTGTCATTCAGTGTGGTCAGATACCAAGACTAGGTAGTTTGCGATGTAGAACCAATGCAAGCTGGCCATCTTCTGCTAGGAAGGCCATGGCAGTTTGACAAGGAGATAAGGCATGATAGCCGAACCAATCTCTACACCTTTGTGCACGACAAGAGAAAGGTCAGCCTAGCTCCTCTCACACCTGCCCAGGTACATGAGCTACAACAACAAATGAGTAAGGAAAAGAAACTCATAAAATCTAATTTTCTTATTCAACCAAGTCATGTCCGGAGAGCTTTAGCCTCGAAGGATTTAATGTTACTAATGGTCTTCAAAGAGATTTTGAGTGTAGAAAAGGAACAGGTAGAGCTACCTCTTGAAGTAGCAGCTCTCCTCAACAAATTCCAGGATGTATTCCCTGAGGAGCCTACCAGCAGACTTGCCTCCCCTACGCGGCATAGAGTACCAGATCGACCTTGTACCCGGAGCAGCCTTACCTAATCGACCAGCCTACCGGATGAGTCCAGAGGAGTCCAAGGAGCTTGAGAAGCAAGTCAAAGAGCTCTTGGCGAAAGGCTATGTTTGAGAGAGCCTCAGTCCGTGTGCCGTACCAGTACTGCTAGTACCCAAGAAGGATGGGACTTGGTGAATGTGTGTGGACTGCCGAGCAATCAACAACATCACAATCAAGTACCGGCATCCTATACCACGACTGGATGACATGCTAGATGAGCTGAGTGTAGCCACGGTCTTCTCCAAGATAGACCTCAAGAGTGGATACCACCAGGTTAGAATGAAGGAAGGTGATGAGTGGAAGACTACTTTCAAGACAAAGCAAGGGCTCTACGAGTGGACAGTCATGCCATTCGGCTTGATTAATGCTCCGAAGCACCTTCATGCGTCTTATGAACCAAGTTCTTAGGGCGTACATCAGTAAGTTTTTTGTGGTTTACCTCGATGATATTTTAGTTTATAGTAAGTGCCTACGGGAACACCTCACACATCTTGAGTTGGTACTTTAAACCCTTCGACAAGAAGAGCTCTATGCCAATCTCAAGAAGTGCATCTTTTGTACTGATAAACTTGTCTTCTTAGGTTTTGTTGTAAGTTCACAGGACTTACAGGTTGATGAAGAGAAGATTCGAGCCATACAAGAGTGGCCAACACCGAGCAACATCAGCCAAGTGAGGAGCTTCCACGGTCTGGCCAGCTTGTACTGAAGATTCGTGTCCAACTTCAGCAGTATTGCCTCACCATTGACGGCAGTAGTGAACAAGAACGTGGGATTCAGCTGGGGAGAAGCTCAGGAGAAGACATTCCAGGCCTGGAAGGACAGCCTCACGCATGCACCAGTGCTAGTCCTGCCCGACTTCAACAAGACGTTTGAAGTGGAGTGTGATACCTCTGGAATAGGCATAGGAGCGGTGCTAACCCAAGGAGGAAGGCCAGTGGCATACTTCAGTGAGAAGTTAGGTGGGGCCTCACTGAATTACCCCACCTACGACAAAGAGCTCTATGCCCTAGTCTGAGCCTTGGAGACTTGGCAACATTACTTGTTGTCCAAGGAGTTTGTGATCCACACTGATCACGAGATTCTCAAACACCTCAGAGGACAAACCAATCTCAAGAGGAGACATGCCAGGTGGATGGAGTTCATAGAGACCTTCCCTTACATCATCAAGTACAAGAAGGGCAAGGATAGTGTGGTAGCCGAAGCATTATCAAGGAGGTTTGCCTTGATATCCACCATGAAAGCAAAGGTCTTAGGACTCGAGCACATCAAGGACCTATATAATGATGATCCTGACTTTGCTGAGAGCTACAAGGAGTGTGGCACAGGGAGTCATGGCAAGTTCTACATCCATAATGGGTTCTTATTCCAAGAAAGGAGGTTGTGCATACCACAAGGATCTCTACGGGAGATTATCATCCGAGAAGCTCATGTAGGAGGTCTTATGGGCCACTTCAGTGTCGACAAGACATTAGCAGTGGTGAAAGAGCACTTCTACTGGCCACACATTAAGAGGTCAGTAGAAGCCCATTGTGCAAGGTGCATCACTTGCAAAAAGGCGAAGTCCCGAGTGCACCCTCACGGGTTGTATCTCCCTCTGCCCATACCTACACATCCATGAGTGGACATTTCCATGGACTTTGTTCTAGGTCTGTCCAAGATCAACCACAAAGATGTTATCTTTGTAGTGGTGGACAGATTCTCCAAGATGGTACATTTCATCCCGTGTGCCAATGTTAATGATGCCATGCAAACAGCCGAACTGTTCTTCAGGGAGATAGTACGGCTTCATGGAGTGCCAAGGACCATCATGTCAGACAGGGTCACCAAGTTTCTCAGCCACTTCTAGAGGACCCTCTGGAGGAAGCTAGGCATGAAGCTGCTCTTCTCTACCACCTGCCACCCTCAAACCGATGGCCAAACCGAAGTAGCCAACCAAACATTGTCGACCTTTCTCAGGACTACACTAAGGAAGAACCTCAAGACATGGGTCGAGTGTCTGCCATTCATAGAGTTTGCATACAACCGAGCAGTGCACTCAACAACCAAGAAGATCCCTTTTGAAGTAGTCTACGGCTTCAACCCCCTAACACATTTGGAGCAAACGCCACTACCACCAGCAGAGATGACCAACCTCAACGGAGCATCCAAGGCGGAGTTCATCAAGAAGATACACCAGAAGGTAGTAGAAAACTTGGAGAAGAGGACCGGGCAGTACGTGACTCACGCCAACAAGGGAAGAAGGGAGGTGATTTTTCAACCATGCGATTGGGTGTGGCTACACCTACGACAGGAGAGGTTTCCCAACCTAAGGAGTTCCAAGCTGGCTCCAAGAGGAGATGGACCATTCAGAGTGCTGGAGAGGATCAACAACAACGCCTACCGGATCGAGCTTCCAGGTGAATTTAATGTGTCTAACACATTCAACGTAACTGATTTAGCTTCTTTCCTTGCAGATGAACCAGTTTTGAGGTCAAAGCCTACTGAAGGGGGAGGGGATGATGAGGGCATCAGATCGTATGGCCAGCCAGGAGACCAGATTGTCCGACCAGAGTGCTTGCCCGAGACAGCCAGGTCATTTGGCTCGTCTGCCGGCCCAAGCGGCACCGCTGGACCTACGACCAGGCGGGCCGGACCGACCAACATTTCCGGCAAAGAGTCCCAAACCTCTGGCCCAATTGGCGGCGACGTGGATGACACCGCCGGCCCAATTGGTGACACCGCCGGCTCCGGAATCAACCTGGCCGGCTCCGATGACAATTCAGCCAGTACCTCGCACAGTCCAGCCGATCCAGCCGATCGCACCACCATTTCAACATCTACACAAAAAGACTCGGATCAGATAAGATGTCAGCTTCAAGACATGCATCTAGATGAATTTTCTACACCAGTGGTGCCACCAGGAGCAATGAAAAGGAGCAGATCAAGGGCGCTCTTCCACAAGTTCAGTTTGTGGGTCGACAAGCTCCTAGAGGATGATCGACAAAGAGCATTGGGCCAAGAGTGCAAGGAAGAGTACAAAGGCTTCTCAACCATACAAATGACTCCAGAAACTTGGGCTTTAGTGGCAAGAGAGGTCAGGGCCCAACGATTCATAACCCTACTCCAAGTCGAAGACTAGAAGCTAGGCGCGTGCATGCCACAAGGTCGGCCACCTTCCATTTCTTGGGCGATACGTAAGAATGGTAAGTTTTCAAATTATATACTTGCCTTTTCTGTTTTGCAGGATAGGATTTAGAATGTTTACATTTTTGAGTCAAAGACAATTTAGGTAGAAGTCCTTTTCGGTTATTGCATTTTTGTAATTTTTCCTTTTGTGCACTTTTGTAAGTTTTCCGTTTTTCTTTCTTTGAGTCGACCTTCGAAGGTCAAGCTGCCAAGCATATTAATAAGGCTCCTTCAGAATTGTAGTTCGACAATCTTTTTGATATTAATAAAGATCGAATTTTCTTCCTACAAGTTTTCTCTCAAGAACTTATGTGCTTTGAACCCTAGTCGAGACCAGCCCTCCTAGCTTCTAAGTTCTGATTTATCACGAGGTTCATCACCCCTCATGTGGTTCACTTTACCTTTCCATCCATTACCAAACAGAAAACCCCCCATCCAGAAGCCTAAGGTCGAGTTTCTCACCTAATCTTTTCCAAACAGCCCACGCGCGTACGGCCTTGATTTAGGGCTTGTATCATTTTGGTGCTGAGAGAATGGCTTCATGTGGAGGTAACGGATATTACCCTGTTGATGGTTGTGGTGAATACCATAATTGGCACAAGAAGAGTATTTTTTGGGATTTACCATATTGGAAGGACCATCTGTTGCACCATAATCTAGATGTTATGCACATTTGGAAGAATTTTGTCGACAACATAATGAATACTTGTTCTAAACGTGCAAGGAAAAACAAAATATAATTTGAAAGCTAGATTGGATTTGCCGGATATTTGTTCGCGGAAGGAACTACATGTAATGTCAAATAGAAAATCATTGTCTCCCGTATTCCGGTTGGATGCACATGCAAAAGACGAATTCTTTGAGTGGATTAAGCATAGTGTCAAATTTCTAGACGGATACACATGTAATATTCGTAGTTGTGTCGATACTACATAAGGCAAATTTTCAGGGATGAAAAGTTATGATTGTCATGTTGTCATGCAAAGACTATTTCCATTTGCTTTTAGCAATCTTATGCCTAAAAACATTCACGGGGCAATTGCATGTATGTTTAAATTATTTTATATATAATTAATCATAATTATATATATTATATGATATTAACTTTATTATGCGGAGATTGGTCCTTTTTCCGAGATTTATGTACAAGATCACTTACTGGAGATGATCCGAAATTTGGAGAAAAAAATATCAGTTCTCATTTGTAATCTCGATAAAATATTGATGGAATTGTAATACCCGTCGCCATTCCGTCGGAACTTGCAGTCGGATTCCCGACGACTTATGGTATTAATACTATACCCTACCATGTCGGAGAATCCTTGGAAACACTGGATATTGTGTCCGAGGGATTTCCAACGGTAGTCCAATGTATTCCAACGAAATTTCAACGGAATTATAACACCCATCGCCATTCCAGTCGAATTTCCGACGACTTAGGGTATTGATCCTATACCCTATCGTGTTGGAGAATCCTTGGAACACCAGATACTAAATCCGACGGATTGTCGACGGCTTTGTTATATCCATCAGAATTCCATCTGTAATTTCCAACAACATTGATACGACGTATTTTAGATGTGTGCCGTTGATTATTATTACTTTGCGTATGTATGTATAGCCTACCACACTTGCTCCAAAAGCGAAGAAAAGATACTTAAATAGATCACCAATATCCTCATCATATGATGTCTCTAGACCGACTCTAGAACATGGATTTGCGTCTACTAACTCTTAAAGGTAAGATGGAAGTAAACGATAAGAGTTTATGTTTGATCCTTTCAAAAATTCAGATACAACTTTTCTTGATCTCCATGCTTTACAGTATGATATTGGCACATCATGTTCTTTACGCATCATATCCTGAAGCTCATTTGGTCGTGGCCCAGCTCCTCGACCATTAAACCTTGTTCTCATCATTCGAACAATTACGGATGATGTTGTTAATCGCTGGAAACCACCTCTATCATCCAAAGTACAAATGGTCAAGTCTTGCTTTCCTAACCTGGAACGAACCACAACCCTCTACCTTTACAACATAGACGTGCCAGGACATCCACATCCGTTACATTTCAGTATAACTCTTTGTGGATTAGATCGTGTTGTACGATAATGAAATTTTCGGTTGATTGCATACAAAGCCATATTTAGTTTAAAGGCATCTTGGTCATGGAATGTCATTCCAACGTAGACCTCATTCCCACTGTTATTAAAACAATCACCTATGAATGGTATTCAAATAATTAGCCTGTAACAATTCAAATGAAGGGATAACATACGTATTACCGCATTCTCATATGAACAATTATTATACTGCTAAAAATTATTATACCACTAACAATTATTATAGCAGTAACTCGTTTGAATAATACAAACGCAGGTAACGAATACAAATATTTTTATCAGGGTAACCAGTTTGTTATCGGGTATTCAATTGTAAACACTGTTTTATTAAACAGCTAAAAACATTATTACATGGTTAATAACTTATTTATGTGTAGTAGATACCTCCTGAAGCTGAATCGTCAAACGGGTCAGTATTTTGAACCGGGGAATTTTCCTATCGACTCGGTTGACCTATTTCCAAATTGAAATAGTCATCAACTACCTTTCCTTTTCTCTTATCGATTATACTTTCTGGAATAATTTCTTGTGCGTTTGTGGTTGAACAATTATTGATATCTCAAACATCTGTGAGAATATGAACAGTTAGAAAATTGAATCAAAAGTAGTTTGTATAGCTAATATTTTCGTGTTATTAAAAAATATGTGGAAATTATCGACTACATGCAAATTTTTTGTTATATCATCTTAATCCACATGACTTGCATCTCCGAATTCGATTGCTTGTGATGTGTTGTTGTCATCTTCATCTAACCGAATGATATTATTATCATGACCAGTGGCTACATCATCTATAACACAGAACTCACTCGATGAACCAGACGACGATCGAGTATCCGTTACGGGATCTATGATATCGTTTGTAGATATGGTTCCACTTAACACAAGATGGACTTTGTTTATAACAGCCATTTCTTCAGCTGAATATATTTCCTCCAAGACTCTCTAGCTTGCCTGTATAACACCACCTGCCATCAAATCTAAATGCAAACCAACTTATTATAGAAATCATGAAAATATCAGATATTTTTTATTATAACGTCTAACAAACATAGTACCCCGGTAACCTTTGGTTCGATCGTCTAAAGCCTTTTGCAATTCATGTATTGCGTTTGAATTCATGTCACTTGTGCAATTACCTCTTTTATAAGACTTGTATCTCTCAACTTGATACAATCCCACGGTAACGCACAACGTCAGTTCTTCAGCCTGAACTCGTACAGACTTGAAAATTTCCACATCCTCATCACTTGTTATGTCGACTGGAGGAGCATGTGTACCATTTGCCACTAGCAACCACTCTGGAGATTTGTATGTTAAAGCGATAGGTGTATGGTTATCAATGTCATATCGACTTCTCACTAACACCATGAGGGATGTGTATGTTTGGTTTTCTTGGAGCTTTATCACGTAATTTATGGCTCCTACTTCACTTCTGAAAATCCAGTCTCCAACTTCACCTATCTCCCAAACACCGCGTACGAGATTCACAAGACGAACCATCACTAAATCACATTTTAACAGTTCAAAAAAAATTATGATACCATTACAACTAGTTATAAACCAATAAATATCATGTTCATCACCAATAGGAATAACATGCAAAGATATCCAGAAGCTTAGCTTGAATATGCATATAACGCTTTAAAACCATATTTAGAAGGTTTAAAAAAATAGTACTACATGACAAAAAGGTTGGTGAAAAGCACTGCTACAGGAGATAGCGCTCTCGATCTTAAATGACACCATTTATGTGGACCATTAAGAATCTTAAACTAACCTTCGAATTATTTTTCATAAATGTTACCTAGAAGACTTTCAATTTATTTCAAAACACCTGCCCGATTTGGAATGTAGGATAGTGCTTGGAATCGCCGATGCTATCTAACCCAGAAAATGTTACTCTACTTTAAGTTGATATATCAATGGCAACTCTTTTACAAGTGACAAAGTAGTATATATTCCGTTAACTTCAGGTATAACACATACATACATATTATATATATATACCAAATATATTTCCAAATCCTTCATTTGATGCTTCTTCGGCTATGATATCTTGTTAGATATCGCCTACAATGAACACTAACTTAAATTTCAGAGAGGTACTGTTCACATCAGTTATTATCGCCCATGAGTTGGCAATCACGGATATCGGTAATTTACCTCTCCCGTGCTACAGTGAAGTTAGTTATTTGAATCTCATGTCTGTATCCCTAATTTTTGAAAGTTTTGGTCTATATAACTAATTAATCAAAAAGAATTCAAATCTTTTTGTATCTTTTATTGATTCCTCTTATGTATTCCTTTTCATTAATGATGTTTGTCTCAATCACCATGTCTGAGTAGTTTGTGTTCTAGGTGTAGTGATGACAATGTTCAAATCCATAATCTTTCAAAGATTTGGAGTGCCTAGAGTGGTGAAAAATGATAGAGGTTTTCATTTCAATAGTAAGGTTTTCGAGAAAATCTTGAGAAAGCATGGTGTTCAGTATTGATTGACAACTCTTTATCACCCGCATACAAGTGAACAAGTTGAAGTCTCCAACAGAAAAATCAAGAAAATATTAGAGAAGACAGGTTGAAAGACTCGTAAGGAGTACAAGAATGCGTTGAAGAAACCGCTTGGAATGACACCATTCCATCTGCTATATGGAAAAGTGTGTTATCTTCCAGTTAAGTTAGAGCATAAGGAAACTTGGGTAGTGAAACTGATGAATTTTGACCGTAAGTCAGCTGCTGAGAGGTGATTTTGCAGTTAGCACAATTATGGATCAAAGAAAAGACGAGAAACTTTATGATATCTATTATGCCATCAAAACATTGGATGTTGGAAAAAATAATTATGTTACCACAGAATAGGAGTAATAGCGGGTTTCGCTACTTCTGCGCATCCCTATTTTCGTGACATTGCTAATCATCTCACTGTAGAAGAGAAACCTGACGAATTTATGGGTTATGCTAAGAAAAAGTTCTTGCACAAAATCAAGCAATATTTCCAGGACTAACCATACTTTACAAGCATGGTTCCGATGGGATTTAACGGAGATGTGTACCCGAATCAAATGTTCAAGATGTGTTCCATCATTTTAATGGGTCTATATATGGTGGTTACTTTACCGCATTCAAAACCATCTCCAAAGTTTTTCTAGCAGGTTTTTGGTTATCGAGGATATCAAAATACGCTCACTGGTTTATTTGCGGTGTGACGCGTGCCAAAAGAAAGCAAAGATCAGTAAGCAACATGATATACCACAAAAATTCATCCTAGAGGTAGAGGTTGTTTACTGTAGGGGTCTCGATTTCAGGGGATCATTTCCTCCATCATATCAGAAAAAGTTCCTCTTAGTTGTAGTGGATTTCATCTCCAAATAGGTTGAGGTGATTGCTAGTCCAACAAATGATGCTTCAATACTGATGATGATATTAAAATCCATAATCTTTCCAGGATTTAGCATGCATGGAGTGGTGATCAGTGACAGAGGTTTCCATTTCATCAGTAAGATTTTCGAGAAAGTCTTGAGAAAACATGGTGCTCAACATCGAGTGGAAAATCTTTGTCAGCCCATAGACGAGTGGAAAAGTTGACGTTTCCACCAGACAAATCAAGGAAATACTAGAGAAGGTAGTTGGAAAGACTCGCAAGGACTAGTTTGTAAAGTTAGACGATGCGCTATGCGTTTACAAAACTGCGTTCAAAACACTGCTTGGAATGACACCATTCCATCTGCTATATGGAAAAGTGTATCATCTTCCGGTTGAGTTAGAGCTAGCATAAGACAGGTTAGGCTAATGATAAATTTCGTTATTAAGTCAGCTGCAGAGAGTGATTTCAAAGTTAGAGTAGTTTTGGGTCAAAGAAAGGACAAGAAATTTTATGCTATACATTATGCCAACAGAACATTGGATGATGTACAAAAATGATACTACAGAAATGGAATTTCTCGCAGTAGTGTTGGCTTTTGAGAAGTTTTGGTCGTATCTGGTTGGTTCTAAAGTTGTGGTGTATATGAATCACCTTGCTTTGAAGTATTTGATGTAAAAAAGATGCAAAACATCATTTTTTGCGGTAGATTCTCTTCCTGCAAGAGTTTGACATCAAGGTTAAGGATAAGGAAAGAGTTGAGAACGGCGTAGCAGTTCATCTTTCAAAGATTAGGATCAAAGAAAAGGTCCCGATCAATGACAAATTGTCTCAGGAAAATATTGACATGATTAAGGCAAAATTTTGCTGTCCAAACATGGTGTCAACGGACACTAGCTTGGGTGTCGATTGACACCCAACCCATGACAGCCCACAAAAGAGAGAAGATGATGATTTTTGGCATCATTAGCATGGGTCTACATATGGTGGTCACTTTGCCACATTCAAAACCATCTCCAAGGTTTTGCATGCAGTGTTTTGGTTGTCGACAATGTTCAAATACACTCACTGATTTATTTGCAGTGTAATGCATGCCGGAAGAAAACAAAGATTAGTAAGCGACATGATATACCACATCACTTCATCATAAAGGTAAAGGTTTTTGAATGTAGGGGTCTCGATATCACAGCATCATTTCCTTCATCATACGGGAAAAATACATCTTAGTTGGAGTGGATTTAATCTCCAAGTGGGTTGAGGCGATTGCTAGTCCAACAATGATACTTCAGTATGACAAATGGTGTTCAAATTCTCTCACGGGTTTATTCTCAGTGTGATGGGTGTCAGAGGAAAGGAAAGATCAATAAACGATATGATATGCCAAAAAACTTCATCTTAGACGTATATATTTTTGATTGTTGGGGCTTCAATTTTGTGGGACCATTTTGTCCATTATACAGGAAAAGTACATTTTAATTGTAGTGGAGTATGTCTTCATTTGGATTGAGGTGATTGCTATTCCAAAAAATGATGCTTCAGTAGTGATGAAGATGCTCAGATCCATAATATTTCCAAGATTTGGAGTGACTAGAGTTGTGATTAGTGACAGGGGTTTTCAATTTATCAGTAAGGTTTTCGAGAAACTCATGAGAAGACATGATGTTCAACTTTGAGTGGCAACTCATTATCACCTGTAGACAAGTGAACAATTTTAATCTTCCAACAGACATATCAATAAACTACTAGAGAAGACAGTTGGAAAGACTCGCAATGATTGATCCACAAAGTTAGACAAAACGATATGCGTGTACAAGACTGCTTTCAAGACACCATTCCATCTGTTATATATATGGAAAAGCGTGTCATCTTCCGATTGAGTTAGGGCATAAGGCGGCTTAGGCGGTGACAATGATGGATTTTGATATTAAATCAACTACAGAGAGGTGATTTCACAGTTAGAGTTTTTTGGATCAAAGAAAGGACAAGAAACTTTATGCTATTTATTATGCCAACAGAACATTGGATGATCCACAAAAACCTATGCTGCTACAGAAAAGGAGTTTCTAGCAGTAGTTTTTGCTTCTGAGAAGTTTTTGTCGTATCTTGTTTGTTCTAAGGTTGTGGTGCATACGGATCATTTTTCTTTGAAGTATTTGATGTAGAAAAAGATGCAAAACCTCATTTTTTGCGCTGGATTCTCTTGCTACAAGAGTTTGACATCAAAGTTAAGGATAAGAAAATTGCTCAACGGCATAGCAGACCATCTTTCAAGGATTAAGATCAAATAAAAGATCCCGATCAATGAAAAATTGCTTGAGCAAAATATTGACATGATTGAAGAAAATATTTGCTGTCCAAACATGGTGTCTACAGACACTAGGTTTGATGTCGATAAACACCCAACCCATTACAGCCCACAAACGACAAAAGATGATGATTTTTTGGAATAATTCAATGTTT
Source organism: Pugionium cornutum (assembly GCA_018901935.1). Lineage (NCBI taxonomy): Eukaryota > Viridiplantae > Streptophyta > Magnoliopsida > Brassicales > Brassicaceae > Pugionium > Pugionium cornutum. The sequence goes on from CM032164.1 coordinate 3,498,904, forward strand.
TGGCGGGCATCACTACTTTTACGCATATGTGGTTTTGTCACATTGTTAATTATCTAACTAGAGAAGATATACCTGACGAGATACCTGCTAAGAAAAAGGTTCTTGCGCAAACTCAAGCGATATTTTTGGGGCAAACCATACTTGTACAAGCATGTTTTGATGGGATTTACCATAAATGTCTACAAGAATCAGAGGTTCAATTGCATGGAACCATTCACTACAAGAAAACAGCCGTTTTGGCATTCCGTTTTGCGATTACAACTGTGGTCTAAAAAAATGCGACCAATATGCGACTAATTTGCAACTAGATGAGCGTAACTGCAAATTAGACACATTTTCGGGACTAAATGATGTAGTCGCATATTGGTCATATGTTTGCGACCAATATGCGAATGTGACTCAACAATATGGTCGCGTTTAGTCGCAAAAGGATGACCAATCTGCGACCATAAGCTAGTAGCTTAAATGTAGTTACATTTTGGTTGCAGAATTTGCGACTAATATGCGACTACAACCTGAGTGGCACTTCAGTCTCAGTGTGGTGGCTATATTATAATGTGGAACACATGTGCGGAAGTAGTTATTTCGTGATACTACATCGACTGATGAGTATAGTAATCATCACGAGGAAGGCTATAATAATATGGAAAACCCTAATTTGGAGGCCAAAAGTTTTTCAAACATATTATGAGTTGCAAAAAAATTATTGTATGGTGGTTGCAATGAAAGGCACTCGCAATTACCTTTAGCTCCACGGTTTATGAAAATTAACTATAATTTTAAAATTGCTGAAAATGCATGGACTTGTGGGCGGAGATGATTGAATATTTGCTCGAATAAAATCAGACGACGGGTTCATATTATAAAATTGAAAAACTAATACAAAATATAGGCCTCTCTTTTATATAATGGATGTGTGTGTGTTCACAATTGTATGATATTTTTGAAAGAAGATGAAAAATGGGAAAATGTAAATTTTTCGATTCACCATAATATAAGCTTAGTGAGGGTAGGAAGAAAATATCATTCAGTCGTATGTGGTATTTTCCTATAGTTGGGTGAATATGTGGTCTCATTTTGATCACAAATTTTGTGACAAAAATGCAATTACATTTTAATAAAATTATTTATTTTTTAATAAAACAAAAAAATATGGTCACATTTTGGTCGCAAATATAAGTTTGTGACCACCTTATAGTATTGGCAAAAAGGTCGTAAAATTTGTTACTCATGCGGAGTGGCATATTAGTCGTAAAATTTGGGACAACTAGGCAATCGCAAATGTGGTCGCAAATTTCACAAATATTTATGTGATCGCATTTTGGTCGCAAAATAGCGACCAATATGCGACTATTGAGACGATTAATTTTTTACCACCTTATGTGGTCGCAAATTGGTCGAATATATGCAATATGCGATAAATTTACGAATACAGCTGTGGTCGCAAAACAGCTGTTTTTTTGTAATGATTTCTTTCATCATACGTGAAAAAGTACATCTTAGTTGCATCCATAATATTTCCAAGATTTGGAGTGGTAAGAGTATTGATCAGTGACAAAGGTTCTCATTTCATCAGTAAGGTTTTCAATAAACTCCTGAGAAAGCTGATAAGTTTGGATTCAGAAACTGCGTTACTTGTATATTATTTTCTGAGCACAATACAAGATTTAAAAGTAAGAAAAGAAAATTACTTCTTCCTACTCTCCCTTTTCCTCCAGATGATCCTAGATGCCTTTCCTCCTTCTACTCACTCTCTTGTTATGCTCCTCTGTGCAACCATATCTTCTAATTATTCCTTCTGCTCCTTTTCTCCTCCAGGTCGTTTGTTTCCTGACACTAACTGTTATTGGGATCACCACTCTTAACCTTGGTTAACTTCTCTACTTGAGTCAGGCCCATCTCTTGCTCCTTAGAAAAGCCTGTTAATTCTCCCTTCTCCATTTGTGATCCTTTTTCAGAGCCCATTCCTTCCTTCTTCTTATTCTTCATGCGATATTGGTATAAGATTAGAAGATGTTTATCCTCATGCTTATCAATACCCCACCGATTGAAATCAATCTTGTCCTCAAGATTGAAGTGAGGATAGAGTTCCTGAAATTTCTCCAATTGCAGCCAGGAATAATCGCTCTCAATAGCTCCTTTCCATTTCACCAACAGTTCCTTATCCCCTGTAGTTGGATCCTGTTTCCAATCCATTATTTCCTCGGGCTCACAGGACATAATCATTTCTGCAGTCAGTCCTGGAGGCAATGGTAGGCTGTCGATGTTTTCTCCAACTGCCTTCTTTAAAACAGACACGTGAAGTACATTGTGTATTTTTGATGATGGGGGTAACTTCAGCCGATATGCCACTGCCCCGACGTGCGAGTCAACCTCTTATGGACCATAAAAATGGGCAGCTAATTTCTCGTTAGTACGCGCTCTCAACTTCCTTTGTCAATGAGGTCTCAGCTTAAAATAAACCTAGACTCCCACCTGAAATTCTACATGTCTGCGATGGTTATCGGCTGTTTTTTCATTAACTGCTGCGTTCGTTCCAACTGGATGTGAAGCAGCTCGAGATTGCGGTCTCATTCTATGAGTTGTTCTGCCAATTCTCCCACGTTGGTCGAACGTGGTTCATACTTGAGTAAGACAGGAGGATCACGTCCGTAAACTGCCTTAAAAGGCGACATCTTAATGGTAGTGTGGTAAGTCGTATTATACCAGAACTCTGCCCAGGAGAGGTATGCGAATCAAGTATGCGGTTTTTCTCCTGCGTAGCAACGGAGGTAAGTCTCCAAGGTGCGGTTTACCACCTCGATCTGTCCGTCGGTCTGCGGATGATATGTCGTGCTAAACTTTAGAGTGGTTCTGGCCAGCTTGAAAAGCTTTTTCCAAAAAACAGTCATAAAGATTTTATTTCTATCCGATATGATCGACCGCGGAAAGCCATGGAGTCGCACCACTTCACAAACAAAGCACCCAGCCACATCTACTACCGTGTACGGGTGATGCAGGCCTATGAAGTGGGCGTACTTCGAAAGCCGATCCACTATCACCATAATTGAGTTTTTGCCTTGTGAACTCGGAATTCCTTCCACGAAGTCCATACTTACATCTTCCCAAATCTGCACCGGAATCGGTAAGAGTTGTAAGAGGCCCCCGGGAGCTAGCGTAGAGTATTTTTGACGTTGGCAAGTGTCACAACTTAACACGTAGCGCCTAATATCCGCCATCATTCTCCTCCAGTAAAACAACTCAGCAATCTTTTTCTGAGTCTTAAGAACCCAGCATGACCTTCTCCCTTACTGTTATGAAATTCCCTTTGAATATGACCAATAAACGCCGAACTTGGAGCTACGACGATCTTCCCCTTTCTCAGCAATCGGCCCTGAACTATCTCATAATCCGGATGCAAAGTCAAATCTCGTCGTAATTTACTGATCAGTTTACTTAATTCCACATCCTTTCCTACCTCTTGGCTCACTTCCTCCAATTGAATGGAGGCTGGAACAATAACCGCGATCAAGGAATTCATGCTGTTGTATCATGAAAGTGCATCTGCCACACGATTTTCAACCCCTGGTTTATAATGTATATCGAAATCAAAATCCATGAGCTTTACCAACCATTTTTGATATTCGAGGCCAACTTCTCGCTGTTCTAATAAGAACTTGCGGCTGCATTGATCGGTGCAAACAGTAAATTTTCTCCCTATCAAGTAATGGCGTCACTTTTGCACTGCCAGTACTATTACCATCAGCTCCTTCTCATATATCGATTTCAGTTTCTCCCATTCAGAAAGAGTCCTGATGTAGTACGCAATTGGTTTTTGGAGCTGCATCAAAACTGCTCCCAATCCGTATCCCGATGCATCTGCTTCAACCACAAATAACTCGTTAAAATTAGGTAAACTCAAGACAGGTACCTCGGACATCGCTTTCTTGAGCTGTTCGAACGCGGCAATAGCTTCCACTCCCCTTAAGAATTGGTCCTTCTTGAGTAATGTGGTTAGCGGTTTGGCTATAGGCCCGTAGTCTTTCACGAATTTCCGATAATATCCTGTTAAACCGATAAATCCGCGAAGCTCCGTTACTGAACTCAGCTTTGGCCATTGAACCATTGCCCTTATCTTAGCCGAATTTGCTTCAACTCCTATTTTCGATATGAGATGCCCCAAATACTCAATTTTAAGGCTTCCGAACTGACACTTTCGGCGATTAGCATACAACTGCCGATTTTTTAACACCTCCAAAACCTTTTCCAAATGTTCTACATGCGATGAAAGATCCTTGTTGTATACTAGGATATCATCGAAAATGACCAGTACGAACCTCCTTAGAAACTGCCGAAATACATCATTCATAAATTATTGAAAGGTAGCCGGCACGTTGGTCAGCCCGAAAGGCATCCCCCAGAACTCATAGTAACCATCATGAGTACGGAATGCTGTCTTCGGAATGTCCTCTGTTTCAATCCGGATTTGATGGTATTCGGATCGCAAATCTAGTTTGGAGAACACTCTAGCTCCATTCAATTCATCAAGCAATTAGTCGATTATAGGAATTGGATAACTATCCGCCGTAGTTACCTTGTTCAAAGCCCTATAATCAATGCAGAAACGCCAGCTATTGTCCTTTTTCCGTACTAGCAAGACCGGACTAGAAAATGGGCTCTCGCTAGGCTGTATTACTCCAGCCGCGAGCATGTCCGAGACCTGACGTTCAATCTCCTCCTTTTGCACCTGAGGATAATGAAAATGACGAACTTTGACAAGGTTAGTTCAAGCTTTTAAAACGATAGCATGTTCCTTACCCCGGATGGCGGTAGCCCTTGTGGCTCCTCGAAAACCATGGGATACTTCAGTAACGATAAGTGCAACTCTTGAGGAATCTCCTTTTCTGCATCGTTTGGAACTGGTTGGGCTCCTCCAAATTCTACCAACAATCCCTGCTCCTTCCGACGGATTGATTTTTGTAAACCTCTCACTGAGATTTCGGTTGTACATAATTCCGGCTCCCCCTTCCACGTCACCTTCTCATGATTAATTACAAATCTTATGATTTGTAACTTCCAATTAACCTCCATTTGACCGAGGGTTTCAAGCCACTCAATTCCAAAAATTACATCCGCGTTGCCGAACTGAATGGGAAGGAAATCGGCAGCAATCTCCATTCTTTGTAATTTCAGTCGTACATCCTGTTATATATCCCCTCCTTTGATTTTCAATCATATGGCTAACACACTTGAAACATAAGACCTGACATTTCTGTTCCCGTAACTCAGTCTCGGAGAATCTCCGATAGGGATTTCTCCTATACTGTTCTTGCACTGTCGACCCGCGAGGAACCGTCTCCTACATCAAAATTTGCGGCTTTACCCTAGGGATTGTGAGACTTGGAGATTGGGTTCGTTGACCCAAAACGTGTGGGCCTTGCCGATATTCCCCAATCTTGGTTCGGGGCCTAGGGCCCATTCTCCATTTTCCCCACCTTGCAACTCGGGCCCATTTCCTTTTTGGCCCAACCTTCAAGTGTTGGACAATGACCATCAACCAATCGAGCCCTCTCGGTTCCAGCAAGCGCACCCCCGACCTGATCGATGCCGTGAGACCAACCTGGAACATTTTCTCGAGCATCAATTCACAAATTTCAGGTGCTTGAGCCACCAGCACCTTGAACTCCCTACAATTGTCGCGCACCGAGCCCTCCTACCATAAGGTCAGCAATCGCTCTTTTGCTGTCGCGTTTCCTCTCGGCATGAAGTTCTTGGTGATTCTCATCTTCAGGTGCTCCCAATCATGGAATGGGTTTCTCAGCGGAACCACTCCAGGGCCTCCCCATTGAGGCTCATAGTTGCGGCATGCAGCTTCTCCCCTCCTGTGCACTCATTTTGAAGTACTGTTCGATCTTGAAAACCAACGAGTCAACATTACTTTCATCGAAGATTGGAAGCTCCACACGCCGAGTTAACGGTTCTACGCGTGTCTGGGAGTACCCCGCGTTTCCTCCTGAGATCACTCCATTTTCCATCACTTCGATAGGGTCAACAGCATGGTCGGCAGCACTACCCTTCTATGGCGTGTCCCCCATCACTGCAGCATGGTGGGCAACAGTATGGTGGGCAGCCCCATAAATCACTATGTGTTAAGAGCTCTTCTAGTCGATCGAGCACACAGCTTGCCGAGCTGCTGCTGGATGGTTGCCACACTCCGCTCCAAGTCTCCTATCTTGCTCATCTCCTGTTGAATGCGATCAACAGTCTCTTTCAAAGTGCCCCCTCTTTTCCAGCTTCCTATTTTTTCCCATGTCACCACGTACGTTGCTGTGATACCAAATTGATAAATTTGGATTCAGAAACTACGTTACTTGTATATTATTCCCTGAACAAAATACAAGATTTAAAAGTAAGAAAAAAAAATCACTTCTTCCTACTCTCCCTTTTCCTCCAGATGATCCGAGTACCTTTCCTCCTTCTGCTCACTCCCCTTTTATACTCCTTTGTGCAACCAAATATTCTAATTATTCCTTCTGCTCCTTTTCTCCTCCAGGTCGTGTGTTTCCTGACACTAACTGTTATTGGGATCACCACGCTTAACCTTGGTTAACTTCTCTAGTTGAGTCAGGTCCATCTCCCCTGCTCCTTAGGAAAGCATGTTAATTCTCCCTTCTCCATTTGTGATCCTTTTTTCAGTACCCATTCCTTCCTTATTTTTATTCCTCCTGCGATATTGGTATAAGATTGGAGGATGTTTATCCTCATACTATCAAAAGTATGGTGTTCAACATGGAGTGGAAACTCCTTAGCACTCCTAGACGAGTGAACAAGTTGAAGTCTCCAACAGAAAAATAAAAAAAAATACTAGAGAAGACAATTGGAAAGACACGCAAGGACTGGTCCACAAGCTTAGAAGATGTACTATGCGTGTACAAGACTGCATTCAAGACATCGCTTGGAATGACAACATTCCATCTTGTATATGGAAAAGCGTGTCATCTTCCAATTGTGTTAGAGCATAAGGCAACTTACGCAGTGAAAATGATGAATTTCAACATTAAGTCAATTGCATAGAGGAGGTTGATTCAACTCAATGAGCGCAATGAAATTCAATATCATGCATATGAGAACTCGATGATCTAGAAAGAGCAAAAAAAAGTATATCATGATAATAAAAAATATCGCTCGTTATTTTGAACCAAATGACTAGGTATTTCTATACAATTCTTGTTTACAACTGTTTCCTATAGAATTTTGTTCTCGTTGGTCAGGTACTTTCACCATCAATGAGGTCCGGCCATATGGATATGTTTTTTTATTAGATCCTGAAGACAAAGAGTTTGCAGTGAACGGCCAACGCCTAAAGCGTTATTGGGCTAACACCGTTATTCCGGATGGACACATTATTCCGTTAATCGGATCTTCCAGCTACCTTAGTCCAGATAAAGTTAAGTTAATGATTGAAAATAAGCGATTAGTGGGAGGTAACCCACTTTTGAGAATATTTTTTCTTTTGTTTTTTGTTTTGTCTATTGTTGGTTTTCATCCAAAAAAAGAAGACGTTTGTGTCGACCGACACCACTCAGCAGTGTCAATCTACACCATACTCGTGAGATGAAAGAGAATCGAACATCTATATTTTGGTGTCGAGGTCGCTACGTTGTGGTGTCGAGCTTCAATGTTTTAGAATCGACCAAACCACAATGTCGACGGACACCACACATTGAAAGCGATCAACACCAATACTCAGGTAAGTTTTCTTTTAAAACCTGAACCTCTCTCTCTCCAAAATTAACTTATTTCCTATTAAACCTGAAATCCACCATAAAAGCTCTTAATAACTTTGATTTTCATAATTTTCTCAATTCTTAACGGATTTGAGTGATTCAAGAGCCTAACTTGTGTGAATTTTTGCTTCTATCCATCCCTCCCATTCACTTGTTCGATATCTGAGGTATGTTATCTCAATCTCCCAATTTCAGTCTGAAACTTAGGGTTATGGTAATTTGAATTTTGCTTATTTTGCTTAGATGTTTGATGGAATTATGCATTTCTAGGTTGTTTAGAAGCAATTTCAGCCCTATTTTTGAGTTTCTATGCAAGTTCTTCAAGTTTTTAGACTATTTGAATTGATAAAAAAAATTCACGGGCACTCATATTGATGAGAAAGTATGGACGAATTTGGATATGATAATTGATGATTATGCTATTGTGGTGATGTGATTATGCTGGAGTCATGCAATTTTTGAGAGATTTTGATGTTCAGATTCATGACTAATCTCGTTTTGACAAAAAATTTGATGTTTGCTCTCTTGTTTGATTTTTCAGATGACAGGAAAAACTACACGACATAATGCTGGAAAGAAGAAGACAACAACAGATTGAGATGAACCACCGGTTGAGTAATGTGCCGTCTCGGTTCCCATAGCCAAGTAAAGAAAAGATTAAGATCAAAGATCCAATTGGAGATTGGGACCAGATGCTTGAAGAGGTTACACGTTTTGATGTGTGTGAGACGAACAATTCAAGATACATGGGATGAGTATGACACTCTATTCTACAATACTTGGCTTGATGTGGAGATCTTGCCAACTCATTTGCTATGTGAGGAAGCATATTGGAGAATGGGAATCAATGACGACTTTGCAGAATGTTTACAATGAATGGGTTTGGGTACTATAGTAACAAAGTATAACAAGCACATCCAGATTTGGTCAGACAATTCTTGGCGACAGTGAGAGTTTACCTAACGAGGTTACAAGCAGGAAAAGTACCGAAAAGGTTGTATGGTTGATTTGTTATGGTATTGTACAAGAATGAATGTAGAAGGTTCTTGGCATTGAGATCATAGATGAGACCGAGCGATGAAGGCTTATGGGAAATGTTGAGAAATTGTGGGTTAAATGGGAGGCTGCGATTGCCTATGGAGATATACATAGTGGTTCGGTTTAGTTTGGTCTTGTAGCATGTGGATTATAAATTGAGTGGTTATTGCAGTGTTTTAAAGAGAAGGTGAGTTTCCACGTTTTCAAACGTCTTCCACGGGTTTAGTTTTATGTTTTGCTGAGGGCAAGCAAACGTTAAGTCTAGAAGAGTTGATATATTATGGTTTTTTACCTATTTTTAACATGGTGTGTGTCGTCTTATCGAGTCTCTTTAGTGTTTTTGAAGTTTTTTACAGTGTTTATAGATTTTTGTACGAGTTTGGCTAATTTGAAGCATTTGGGACATTTTGGAGTCAAACTGAACGAAGACAAAAAGAACATATGAAGCAGAATTTTACACATGATTTTCACTGGTGTCTATTGACACCACGGTTGGGTCTCAGTCGACACTCCCTACGAGTTTGCTCTTCAAGTTTTCAGATATTGCATTTTTAGTCCATATTTATCCAGAAATTGCATATTGCCTCGATTTGTGTTTTAGAAGATATTTAGGTTTCTTTTAGCCATTGTGGGTAGTTACGATTTTTTCATTGGAGACTGAGAGAGTTTGATTCTAGAGTTTTTGGAGAGACAATTCTGAGACTTTGTTTATTTTAGAGAAAAATTCAAACCCTTTTGTATCTTTTATTGATTTTTCTTATGCATTCATTTTCATTCTTGATTTTTGTTTCAATCACTGTGTTTGAGTTGTTTGTTTGTTAGGTTTAGGGATTTCGAAGGTTGAAGATGAATTGGTCGATTTGTTGGATTGTTAGGATAATTACATAATTTTTCATCTTGATCGTTTTAAATGTTAATTATAGTCTGATCACCTAGAATTAAGAACGTAAGTTAATTGATAGAAGCGAAAGTATTATCAATTTTCTGATCTATCTTAGATGAGAAAAGTACCTAAATGCAAAGAAATTTGGTTTACTGACTTTGTGAACAATCGAATCTGAATTATAGTATATTTCTGGATTGATTGGATTTACAAAGAAATTTGGAATTCCAAATTTAGACAGATAATCTTCGCAACAAAAGTTGGTTAATTTAAAGTTGTGTTTCGAATTCGAGAATGGTGCTTCATTAAATTCCTAACAGTTTTTAGTTCGCAATTCAGATTTATATGAGAAATTTCCAAGCCCTTAACATTTGTCTCATTGCTTTAAACTTTGTTTTCAACAAGTTTCCCATTAGTTTTTTTTTGTAGTTTTGTTTGTCATTTTATTACCTGCTTAGATTAATTCGATTCTCAGAAATTGTTGTGCAACACTAGATCTCTAGTGATATGATAACTTTTTATACTATACTGTGATTTTGTGCACTTGTAGGATTTTTTCGAGGATAAAATTAAAGCTACCATTTTTAGCCTTGTCTCAAATAGAGAATGGGAATAAATGCAACTTGAGCGCATCTTATGAGATGCATTAATCTTAACAATCCTACCAAACCTATGAAACTGATACAGATGGTCAAGGAAATCATCTATAGGCAAGTCGTGGAACTTTCTCACCTGAACCATGTTTATCAACCTCACTTCGATTTTAAAGTTGTTGTTTTGCACAGGTGGTAGGCGAATCCTGATTCGATTTCTATGGATGTTTGGCTCATCAAAAGTTCCAATAACCCTAGGGAGGGTTTGAGGATGTAATCAATTCTCCTCCTTCCCCCTCCCCCCCCCCCATGCATTCTGGTTTTCCATGCCCACTCCTTGCCCACTCCATGCCCACTCCTTGCCCACTCCTTGCCCACTCCTTAGGTTTTGTGCATAGTGTTCCATTTCCAATTGCTGTTTTAGATGATTCAAATGTTCTTTTTTTTGCTCTTGTTGCTTCTCTTTGTAACTATGATTCAAATGTTCACTTTTTGCTCTTGTTGCTTATCTTTATAACTATCGAATGTCAACTTCACTCGGTTGCCGTTCACTTGTTTGTGGCTTCTCACGTTCATCTCTAAGTGATTCACATTTATAATAGCTATTATTTTCTTCCTCTTTAACGATGCCAAATACTTGATGGAAGATAATTATTATTCCAAATATAATTCAAGTGCAGAGCAATCAAAGTAGTAATTCAAGATATCAAATCCACAAACAAGATAGAAGAACACATTAAAAATATAAGAAACACTAAAAGCTAAGGAATTCGAACTAGGGTTTTGTTTTTTTTTTTTTTTGATAATTAATGGAATGTAAATTGATACAAATAAGCAGGGAACAAAACGATAATATTAATTTATAAACTAAAACATATGGACGATGGGTAAGACAATGGACTCGGAATGATTATCCGCTAACAAATGATGCTTAGATGCTCAATCAAATACATTCCTAAGATGTAAAATACTTCCTAATAATCTAATCCACTATTGTGACAATACTCTATTTGTCAAAATTGATTAATCAATTTTTTTGTACCGTAATCAATTGACTAGTAATCATTGAACTCAAATCAATTTTAGTCTACTAATCATCTTAAATATCAATTATCATTGGTTAAAATATGAAAAACATGATTACGTTTCACCTATATATTTTCAAGCCACTCTCAAATAACTAAATTGACACGAGAAACCAACAAAAAGATACCCTAGAACTCTTAAAATGCAAAACAAGATAAAGTAACACTCAAATGTATGAAATGAGACTAAATCGTGTAAGATGGGAATTAAATAAAAAAATCAAGAGTTAAAACCATTTTAAATATACATTTATATTGAGCATTGTAGACGTCAACACAAGAGAAAGAACTTTTAACAAATGAGTTTTGGGATTCTTGTAAGAGAGTAAACCAAGGAGTTAAACGGTTTTTTGGGAGGATCCAAGATTGGGTCATGATCTTGTGACTGACTGAAACTAGATTAACAAGCCAGTGTGTATCTTGAACTTGTTAAAAATTATTTTAGGTGACACTTGTAAGTGCATTTAAAATATTGGTCAGTAATATATTTCTGTAGAGAAAATCTCATGTGCTACTCTCTTGCGTAGTTATAGTGTCGATAGTTTTCGCATTTATAGATTAGTTTCAATACGCAAATAAGTTGAGTTTTGTAGATGGAGATCTCTTCCTACACCTACTAAAAATGATTATTCCTTTTATAAACTGGATTATATGCAATAAGATGTTGAAGTATTGGTTGCTGAACGTTATTAATAAGAAAATCAATGATAGTATACTATCAAAATAATGCTGAAATGTTGGGTGCTTTGCATAAGAGATTCAAGGTTAGTAATCTGCAAAGGAGATGTAGGAGATTGAACAGGTTGTGATGAATCTCAAGCAAGGAAAACTTGGTCTTTCGACATAGTACACTAAGAAGAGACTCTATGGGAACAACTAGCTATTACCAAGTCTGTGAAAAATATGGATGTGATCATGTTAAAAAGATTCTTGATGATGTTGAAACGAGTCGTATCATTCAGTTCTTTATTTAATTATATGATACTTTCAACAATATTCGTGGTCAGATTTTTAATATGAAACCTATGCCTGGATGGAATGAGATTTAGTACATCTTGGATCAAGATGAGAATAGGTGGATGCACGAAGCATGCTCTTCTCCAAGTAATGTTCCTAGTTTACAGTCATACTTCCATGTGTACGATTGCTTTTCTTTGTGACGTATTGATTATATGGTATTTCTTAATATTTCTTTTTAAAAAAGGGTATGACTTTAGTAGGCCAATATGGATTTGTTTACTGAAACAAAAATCATATGTTTTACATGTGCTTCTTGCTTTTATTCAAATGAGCTGAAAATCAAAATCTATCAATATCATATAGTAATATCCTAAAGAGTAATACCATAAAATAACACCATTTTAAGTTTATTTTCCAAATTTAGCACACTCAAACTAAAATTCTAAAAATAACACAAATTATTATATGAAAATAATTATTTACCTTAAATAAACTATATATAAAATTAAAATATAATGTTTGGGTTCATTTTTTATAATTTAAGGTTTAATTTTTTTTATTAGGAAGAAGTTTTTAATTATTTTAGTATTAAATTTATGCTATTTTTGAAAATTTAAATAAGAGCAAATGTCTAAAATAGCACATTTTTAAGTTTTTGTTCCAAAAATAGCATCATTAGTTTAAATTTCCAATAATAGCACAAATTTAAGATTAAAATGCATTAAAACTATATTTTAATAGAAAAAAATTAAATCCTAAATTGGAAATAATGAACCCAAATACAATACTTTAAGTTTATGTATAATTTATTTAGAATAAATAAGTATTTTCACATAAGTATTTGTGCTATTTTTGGGAATTTAATTTTATAATGCTAGATTTGGAAGAAAAACTTTAAAATGTGCTATTTTAGGGTATTACTCTTTAAATAATTAGTGCTATATTTGGGACAAAAACTTGAAATAGTGCTATTTTAGTCAATTTCCCTATCCTAAAATAGTAATTTTTTAATTTTTTTTCAAATTTAACACTTTAAATTTAAATTCCAAAATAGCATAAATTATTTTTTAAAAATACATATTTACTATAAATAAATTATACATAAATTTAAAATATTATATTTGAGTTTTTTCTAATTTAGGGTTTAATTTTTTTATTAACAATAAATTTTAGTGTATTTTAATATTAAATTTTTGCTACTTTTTGGAAATTTAAACTAATAGTGCTATATTTGGAACAAAAACTTAAAAGAGTACTATTTTTGTCAATTGTCCATATATATGTGATAAAAGTTTGTTCAACTAACTCTAATAATGCACATGAATTAATTATATTTGATGAATCAAATCTTATTTTTCTTGCCATGATAAACAAATATTTTTGATGAGGAAAATACTATTCTAGATTACAATGAATAAATTTAAAAACAATATTTATCCTTCATAATTTATTTATGATAAATAAATGGAAATTCTTAAAATGCAAGATATTTATTTTTTCCACATTATTATCAAAATAATATTTTTAAATATCACACTTTTAATATATCATCACTAGCTTTTTTTCAAGAACCAAAAATTAATATAAAAATATCTGAAAATCTTTATGATGGGAATAATGTAAATCGTAATTAGAATATAAAAATATAATTTTTATTTTTTTCAGTTATTTACCTAACAAGTTTAACCAATTTTCAGGAAAAAATTATTAGTGATACTTTTAAAACTAAGGAAAATTATTTAAAATATCATACTTTAAATTTTTAGTTCTAAAAATATCATTCATATTTTTTATTCAAAAATAACATAAATTCTTGTTAAAAAATTTGTACACGTTACTCAGGAAGTCAGCCCGGACCTTACTCTTAACAAAAAAATCAAAGATTAATTTGGAAGTATTGGCAACATAGTTTTAGATTATTTAATTTCGTATAAACATGCTTATACATTGTAATTATAGCTTTTAGATAATATTAAATTCAATATTGCATACTTACATACAAAAAAAAATTAAGTCCAATGTTAGGATTTTCATTAAAAGTATGAACACTCGTGGAATTGTATACCCACAATATCAAAAAATATGAGACAGAAACACGACCTATGCAGCGCTGTGCCAAAAACTCTATGATGGTGCTGTTTAGCAGCTACACGAGCGGTTTATTAACGGTGATTAAAATATTTGCTTACCTTGAATAAAACTAATCGAAGTGTAAGATCTCTGCCGTTTTCGAGGGGTCAAGAAGATCTCGTAAGACATCCGATCTTGCCAGATACGAAAAACGACGAACTTTTGGACGAGGAGTATTAATGAGCACAAATAAGCATTAATAAACTTTAATGAGCATTATTGACAAAGATTTTGAAAATTTAATGAGCTAAGAATATATAAAAAACGGTGGTTGGCGCCATAAATAGAGAGATCAAAAAAAGAGAGAGTTCGGAGAGATTATCATTTAATAGTTTATCTAAACATTGCATGTTGAGATGATAAATAAAATATATTCCGTTCTTAATCCATATTTCTAATCGTGATTCCCGAATTGAATAGTTTAATTCCTGATCGTAGAACCTAAGTTCAACAAAGCCCCTCGTTAACGAGGACAGCGACTGACATAGCGACTGACACAGCGACTAACAGATCATTTTCAACAATACAGTAATTATTACATAGGTAGTTGTTCATTAGGTTACACCACACGATTTGTGATATCAACGGTTACATTAAATGCATGATATCTTCCAAGATTGCGCTATACGAATATATACAAATGTGTATTGACGGTATGTAGCTGCTACTGTAATACTTACATCATATATAAAACTTTTTCCAGTTATTTGAAACAGACAGAGTATCCGGAAAAACGAATTAGAGAGCATTTCATGGCGACAACAAAATTTTAAGAGAAAAATAAAAAAGTTTCGACACCTCTAACATACATGAGTCAACTTAAATACGACCCACCCTTTTAATATGCATCTTACTCTTGTTTTTTTCCATTATTAAAGTGTATACATGAGTATTAGATGAGGTATAAGGTTCCTACATGCTCCACATACATGAGTATTTATCATATATATATATATATATCTAAATATATGCATAAAATTGTTGTTACACCGATTGTTAGCATTATAATTTTCAGTTTATCCCAATTAAATTTGTAACAATTTTATAATTTGTTAACATGAATAGTATGGGATTAAGTGTCCGTCTAGTGCGTGGATGGTGGGAAAATAGTGCAAACGGTGAATGGATTTTCAAATCAGATCCAAGTGAAACCGAACATGAAGTAAATGTCAAGGAGAATGATCCATTTAACATGGTAGAGACAAGTGTGAGGAGGAGGTTCCTCCTTGAGAATGACGTGTCAATAAAGTTAACCTACAAACTATCAAAGTGGATATTGTCGATAGAGGACAAGGTAGTACCACCAATCGATATTTCGTGTGTCAGTGATGTAGACCTCTTCATGTCAGTGCGGTATGAGAAAGAAGAGATGGTAATTTTCCTCGTAACGGGTAAAGATTATGTTGACATTTACGTATAAATACCACTAATGTTAGGAGTACCGGTCAATTATTTATTTTCGATTGGGTTGGAATGTATATAGATGACAAGATAAGTTACAGCGGTACTCTTTTACTTATATGTGTATTTAATCGGTTATCTTTTACAATGTTCCGTATAGCGTGAGTTGATATTAATAAAAACATATTGTTTTGTGGAAGATTGCTTGCTTCACATGGGTTTATGCCTGCAAGTCAAGCAGTGCTTGAAGACATACTAATTGACGAGGAGATGATAATTATGGATGAGTCAAACCAAGAAATGGGAGAAAAGATAACAATGTCTGAGAAAATAGCAGTTAGCAAAGAGGTTGAGAAGTTGTTAGCAGGTTCGTCCGATGATGTTGACATTATCTTGAACAATGTTACTAGAGTAGAAATCCCAGGTGGGTAAATGACATACATTTTAAAGTTAAATGTCAGACCTATAAATATTTAAAATATATTTGATGATAATTTCTATTCAGGTGAAAACTCTTGAACCAACTCCAGAGTTGAAAACAGCCCATGACAACAAAACGAAAACAATGGGCTCATGGCAAATACGAAGGCCCAAACAGTCTCAACACTCGGCAAACGATGACGACAGTACAGAGGCAAAGATTCGTGACTACGGTACAAAATCAGGAGCTGCAGAAATGGATACGCATAACATATTTTAGGTTCTTGGATCCTGTGAAGATACGAGCTAAAGGACAGATGACATCATAGCCGTTTTTCTTCTTATCCGTTTCTATTGTAGCATTTCTTTCTCTATAAATGCAGACTAAACGTATGTAATCAATATAAGAGAGAAATAATAAAAACAGAATTTCTTCATCTTCTTCTTTAGCTCAAAGGAAGCTTTCATGGTATCAGAGCCATGGAAGGAACCTCTTCTGTTCAGCCTAACCTACCCAATCATTCGAACCATTCACTGCCCATTTCTTCAGCGACAGTAAGCATTACTCAGTGTGTTACTCTAAAGCTGAATGCAACAAATTATCTCCTCTGGAAAACGCAGTTCGAATCTTGGCTCTCGAGCCAAAAACTACTGGGCTACGTTACCGGAGGTACCCCTAGACCAAGTCCAACTATAACCCTTCGAACTGGAGAGCAACTCACGGAGATACCAAATCAAGATTTTATCACGTGGGTACAGAACGATCAAACGGTGCTTTCATGGCTGTTCGGTTCCTTATCAGAAGATGCTCTGAGATCTGTATATGGGCTCCATACTTCACAAGAGGTATGGTTTACATTAGCCAAGAAGTTTAATCGTGTGTCAGCCTCTAGAAAGTTTGATCTGCAACGTAGATTACAAACGGTTAGCAAAACCGGAAAAACTATGGCAGACTATTTAAATGAAGTTAAGTTGATATGTGATCAGTTAGACTCCATAGGTTGCCCTGTAGCTGATAAAAGATCTATGGTTTGTTAAACGGGCTGAATAAGGAGTACGAGTCGATTTCTACAGTGATAGAACACTCTATGGACTCCTTCCCGAGTCCCTGTTTCGATGATGTGGTTCTTAAACTTACCAACTTTGATGATAAACTGCAAAGCTATGAAAGTCCGAATACGGTTTCTCCTCATCTGGCCTTTAATGTTGGACGAGGCTTTGCAAGTCGAGGTCGAGGTTTGAACAACAACAACCGGTTCAATAGTTATTGTGGCAGAGGCTCATTCTCCACTAGGAGCAGAGGTTTTCAGCAACAGTTTCATACTCAACAATCTTCTGAATCTGTAACCAAACCAACATGTCAAATCTGCAACAAGTATGAACATTCAGCTGATAAGTGTTATAAGAGGTTTGATCAGACGTATGTTTGTGAAGATTTTACAAACGCTCTGGCTGCTGTCCGACTGTCAACACAAAGCTCAGAAACGGGTCATGAGTGGTATCCAGATACTAGTGCCACTGCACACATCACTCACTCAACTGATCAGCTACAGAATGCTCGAGTTTATCAAGGAGATGACACAGTAATCGTGGGAAATGGAGACTTTCTGCCGATCACTCACATAGGATCTGCTGTTCTGCCCAGTACACAAGGTAATCTTCCCTTAGAAGATGTCTTGGTATGTCCCACAATTACAAAACCATTGCTATCCGTTTCTAAACTTACAACTGATTATCCTTGTATCTTTGAATTCGATGCTAATGGTGTTATTGTGAAGGACAAACAAACCAAACAACTCCTCACCAAGGGCAGCAGACATAAAGACTTGTACGTGTTGGAGGATCATCAGTTCTTAGCTTATTATTCACACAGACAGCAAGCTACAGATCATGGGATTTGGCACTTACGTTTGGGTCACCCTAATCAAGAGGTCCTTCAAATGTTATCTCGGAATAAAGCTATCACAATAAATAAGTTAAGCAATAATGTTTGTACTGCTTGTCAGATGGGAAAGTTCTGTAAACTTCCCTTTTCGTCTTCTGAGTTTGTATCTCAACGACCTTTAGAACGCATTCATTGCGACTTATGGGGGCCTTCTCCTGTGACCTCACCTCAAGGATTTCGTTTCTATGTTATCTTTGTTGATAATTACTCCAGATTCTCCTGGTTTTATCCCCTCAAGCAGAAGTCTGAGTTTTTTTTCTGTCTTCCTACTCTTTCAAAACATGGTTGAAACTCAACTTCAAACAAAGATAACAATGTTCCAATGTGACGGTGGAGGAGAATTCATTGCTCAGAGGTTTGTCTCGCACTTAGCCAGTTGTGGGATTAGACAATTAATTTCGTGTCCACACACGCCTCAACAAAACGGTCTTGCCAAGCGAAAAACACCGTCATATAACCGAACTCGGATTAACAATGCTATTCCATGCAAACTGTCCTCAAAATCTTTGGGTAGAAGCCTTCTTTACGGCAACATTCCTGGGCAATCTTCTACCCTCATCAGCTATCTCTATGTCCACTCCCTATGAGAAGCTTTATAATCAGCAGCCCATTTATACAGCCTTACGAGTTTTTGGTTGTGGATGTTATCCCCTTCTTCGTGATTATTCACACTCAAAATTTGACCCCAAATCTTTGTTGTGTGTTTTTGTAGGGTATAATGCCAAGTACAAAGGCTACAGATGCCTTTACCCTCCTACTGGACGTTTTTACATTGCTTGTCATGTTCTGTTTGATGAACACAAGTTCCCCGATCAAGATATTTACCAACACTTTATGCCACTACCGACATCCATTCTCATGTCAGCCTGGTACAAAGGTATGCCTCCGCAACACCCTCCCTCAACTACGGATACTTCACCTCCTCCAGAAGACGACAACATTGCAACATCAGCCCCCAAACAGTCTCAACACTCGAGCATGCTAGGTATGTCTACTGTCGAAGGGGGAAGAAGTCTTGGGTGTACGGCAAGCTTAGATCTTGTTCCTATAGGCAACAACTTCTCTCCCTCTCCTGACAGGACAGACTTACCTGACCACGTTGACTCTCCTTCTCCTGATCCTCACGTAGTTGCAGCTCCTATTCCAGTTTCGACACAACCGACGTCTTCTCATCCCATGACAACTCGTTCTAAGTCTGGAATTACAAAACCAAATCCTAAATACATGTTACTCACCGTCAAAGACACCTATCCGGAGCCACGAAGTGTAAAGGCAGCACTTAAAAATCCAGGATGGGTCGAAGCAATGCAAGAAGAACTCCGAACCATGTCTGAAACAGAGACATGGGAATTAGTTCCCTGCCCACCAAACGTTACACCTCTGGGAAGTAAATGGGTTTTCAAGACCAAACTACATTCTGATGGCACTCTTGACAGATTAAAAGCTCGTCTCGTCGCCAAAGGATACGAGCAAGAGGAAGGGGGTGGATTTCCTCGAAACGTATAGTCCCGTAGTAAGAACTGCTACGATCTGGTCTATCCTTCATATTGCCACTATTGAGCGTTGGACTATTAAACAACTAGATGTCAAGAATGCATTTTTACACGGGGATCTCAAAGAAATCGTGTTCATGACTCAACCTCCGGGATTCAAGGATGTAAACTTTCCTGAGCATGTTTGCAAGTTGAAGAAGGCTATTTATGGTTTAAAACAATCTCCGCGAGCCTGGTTCGACAAATTCAGCTCCTTCCTTCTTCAATTCGGCTTTGTATGTAGCTTGTTTGATCCGTCTCTCTTTGTCTATCATCGAGGACAGGATGTCATGTATCTTTTACTCTATGTCGATGATATGGTGCTAACAGGGAATAACGAGTCTTTATTACAGAAGCTTATCAGCTGCTTAAGCACAAATTTCAAGATGAAGGACTTGGGTGCATTACACTACTTTCTTGGGGTTCAGGCACGCTTGCACACAAGAGGACTATTCCTGAATCAAGAAAAGTACACTCTTGAGCTTCTGGCAGCTGCATGAATGACAAATTGTGTTCCAATGCCGATCCCACTACCTTTACAGTTGGATAAAGTCCCTGGCCAGCAACAAGCATTCCCGGATCCAACCTATTTTCGAAGCTTGGCTGGTAAACTTCAATATCTCACCTTAACACGACCTGATATCCAATTTGCAGTCAACTATGTTTTCCAAAAAATGCACTTGCCAACATTATCGGACTTTCAGCTCTTGAAGAGGATTTTGAGATACTTAAAAGGAACGTATACAATGGGTATCAATCTATCAAATGAAACAAATTCAGTCCTTCGTGCATAGAGCAACAGCGATTGGGCTGGCTGCAAGGTGACAAGACGCTCTACAGGGAGTTTCTGCGTTTTTCTTGGAACGAATATCATATCATGGTCTGCCAAGCGCCACCCAACAGTTTCTCGATCCTCGACTGAAGCTGAGTATCGTACATTGTCACTTGCAGCAACTGAGCTAAAATGGATCACTTCCCTTCTATCTGATCTTGGCTTGAATCAACAGACTATCCCAGAACTGTATGGAGACAATTTATCATCCGTTTATCTCACAGTAAATCCTGTTTTACACTCAAGATCGAAGCATTTTGACGTGGATTTTCACTATGTTCGGGAACAGGTAGCTATGGAAAAATTGGTTGTTAAACACATCCCGGCTACTCTGCAGTTGGCAGATATATTCACGAAATCTCTCCCTCATCAGAACTTCGTTAATATCTGTTACAAACTTGGTGTCGATGTTTATCCCGACACAAGTTTGCGGGGGACTCTTGAACCAACTCCAGAGTTGAAAACAGCCCATGACAACAAAACGAGAACAATGGGCTCATGGCAAATACGAAGGCCCAAACAGTCTCAACACTCGGCAAACGATGACGACAGTACAGAGGCAAAGATTCGTGACTACGGTACAAAATCAGGAGCTGCAGAAATGGATACGCATAACAGATTTCAGGTTCTTGGATCCTGTGAAGATACGAGCTAAAGGACAGATGGTATCATAGCCGTTTTTCTTCTTATCCGTTTCTATTGTAGCATTTCTTTCTCTATAATTGCAGACTAAACGTATGTAATCAATATAAGAGAGAAATAATAAAAACAGAATTTCTACATCTTCTTCTTTAGCTCAAAGGAAGCTTTCAAAAACAGTATCTCAAAAGGAGTGGAGATATTTCAAAATCCAGCCCAATACAATAGGCCACAACTAATGGATACAGGGAAAGAAAAGCTAGTAGATGAAGGCGAGCGTAGTGAGCCATTCTTGGAATTGACTATTGGTTGTGGTAGTGGCTCAAAACCAATGACATATAGGGTAATCGATATTAGTAATGGAGGAATTTCTGACGACAACAACAATGGTTAAAATATTTGTTTTAAATTTCAGTAAAACATGAGAAAATTTTAAAATTATCTTGTTACATTTTGAATTTCAATTACGTTTAGTAATATGTTTTGAAATTTGTAATATATTTGAAATATATTTTACCGTAATTTCTTCCATGCATTCACGTGAAAACAATATCTCAAGAATACTGGAGACATTTGAAAATCCAACCCAATACAGTAGGTCACAACTAATGGATAAAGGGAAAGGTAAGCTAGTAGATGAAGGCGAGCATAGATAACCATTTTTGGGATTGATTATTGGTTGTGCTAGTGGGTCAAAACCAATGACAAATATATTAGTAATGAAGGAATCTCCGATGACAGTAACAATGATTAAAATATTTGTTTTAAATTTCAATAAAATCAGAACAATTTCAAAATTATTTTGTTACATTTTGAATTATCAATTATGTTTCAAAATTTGTAATATATTTATTATTTCGATAATTGAGGGATTGCACAATACGGATGATCTCTACGTGGGTATGGTATTCAAAAATCGGGAGACCTTTAAGATATATATGACTATATATGCATTGAGACACAAGTTGCAATACCGCAATTCAATGTCAACACCAAACATGATGATATTGAAATGCAATGGACGCGCATGCCCCTTGGCAAGTGTATGGAATAAAAATGCTCGACTCAAAATTGTAAATATAAAAATACAATGTATGAAATAGTACTGCATAGTTTAGTAAATGTATAACTTTGGAGATTTCGTAGCAATAAAGAAAGGTACATGATAATTTCTTCTTTAACTGTTATGTATCAAGTTAGACGAGCGTGCACAGACCATATGTTCACAATGGACGAGCGTAAAGGATTTCAAAAACAAACAACTGCTGCAATTATTGGAAAAATGATAAAACGGTAGTACAGGGACGTAAGTTAGAGGCTCCGGTCTACAAATGTCTATGAACTGATTAGAGATGAGCACAATGTTCATATCTCTTACTGGAAGGCTTGGCGATCACGGGAGATTGCGATGGATATAAACAATAGATCAATAGGACTCTCTTATAATTTGGTGTTAGTCAACCTTCATCAACTTGTCATATCGAACCCACAATTGGTTGTTGCACTTGAAACAAAATGTGAAGAAGGGCTCGGACAGAAGGTTTAAGTACCTGTTATTTGTTTTTGGTGCATGTGTTGCAGGTTACACTACATGCGTAAGATGATAGTTGTTGATGGGACATACTTTAAGGGACGCTATGTAGGTTGCTTGTTAACTGTTAGTGCACAATATGACAATTATCAAATTTTTCCTTTAGCATTTGCCATGGTGGACAGCGAAAATGACAAGGCATGGTAATGATTCTTCCAAAAGCTGACAGAGTTAGTCCCAAATGATGAAGAAGTGGTATTCATCTCCGATCGGCAAGCATCAATTTACACAAGCACACAACTTTAAGTAAGGTAACAACTTGTGTTAATAATGGTTACAACATAATATTATCAGTGATAGTTAATGTTATTACATAATGTACACAACTTTACATAAGTTAACAACTTGTGTTAATAATAGTTACAACGTAATATTACCAGTGATATTTAATGTTATTCCATAATGTCGATTACTACGTTGCTACACACATGTTTACACCCGAAAAAATCATTGTGCATGTATAGTTCATCTACAAAGAAACATCAAATCAATATTCAAAGGAAAAAGTGTGGGATATTTTGTCTCCTACCGAATGTCAGATTTTTATTCATAATTCAAATAGATAAAGCAAATTACAATTGGTTGTGCAGAGTATCTCTTTCAAATAGGATTTGAACATTGGGCACGTTCGCATTTTGTTGGAAACAGGTATAACGTCATGACAAAAAAATATGGCGGAGTCTTTGAAGTCATCACTAAAGGATGCTAGGGAGCTACCAGTTATTTCACTCATAGAGTATCTAAGAACATCAATGATGTCTTGGTTTTCCCTAAGACGTGATGCATCACAAGGAGGAACTACAACACTTACGCCAAATGTACATAACATAGTTTACAAAAATTTCGAGACATATATAGGGTTAGGGATACGTTCAATCAACAACAATGAGTTTGAAATACGAGACAAAGACAGGTACGCATATCTAGTTAATCTAGAAGAAAAGACATGTAACTGCTACGAGTTCCAAAACTTACAAATCCCATGTAGTCATGCAATAATAGCATATGTACATGCTAAGACGAGAGTTGACACACTTGTTGCACGTGAGTATAATAGTAACTTCTGGAAGATGGCGTACAACTGTAGCATCTATCCAGTTTCTGAAATAAGTTTAGTAGAGACGTTAAATAAAAAACTACATGATATAAATATCTTCCACCAGTATAAGATCCCCTCCTGGCCATCCTAGGAAAACGAGAATATTCTCTCACAGTGAAATTCAGGTAAGTTTTTGTGTATACGTCTTGTAGCTGCATATACTTGTATGTAATAGTTACAACATATGTTACATGCTAAATACATTGTTCGCTTTGATAGCACGGTGTACCTAAAAGATCGATAGCGTGTGGACGATGTGGCGGATTTGGACATAACCGGACAACATGTAAGGAAGCCATATAGTTTGATGAATGGAAAATAGTACGAGGATAAGGGTATAATGATCACATAATTTTCTTTTAGTTATATGGCTTATATCCTCGAGGGAATCCAAAACTTTTCCTTGTGATATATTATGTTTGTGGTTCCATTATTTAAAATCATGTACTCACACTAGACTAGTCTGGTCGTCGTTCCCATATATATGCATGTGTTGATAAAATGGTCATAAGATAATGATTAAAAATATTTTGTATTTAACTTTCGTATCGTATAACTAAATGTGTTACAAGTACTTATAATATTCTCAATTATATAATTGCGAATTTGTTTGTAAATAAAATATTATCAGATAAAATGCAAAGTTACAAGTTAAAAACATAAGTGATGTGGCAAACAGATGAGTAACAGATACAAAATAGTTTTAATACATAGTAAAGTGAAAACATTAAGTTCTTAGTTCATTCCAACGACTCAACAAAATTTTCGTAAAAGACAACAACCAATCTTCCGATGGGATTATCTCCGGAGTAATGCACGAGCATCCATCAAACCTGAAATTGTATGACCTTGCATAAGCAGTACAGATGTCACACCAGAATACAAATAGACTCTATTTTGTGGAATACTCTTTGTCCTCTGTAGCGTAAACTTCAATTGTGCGGGGTTAAAATCATCATTCAACGCTTGTCTAATAATGTACGGTAACATACACGCAATGGGATTAAGGTCCTTCATCATACTCTCCGAGCGGAATGAGTTGTAGTTAAGAACATAAATGACATCAGCTAGTATGTCAACACATACACCAACTGAGTGTTGCTTGTCAAAGTTGAATGGAAAGTAGATCCTTAATGCCCGCGCTCTTGTGTCATTTACAGGCTGAAAATATTCCAGCAATGACTTCTGAGATTGAAATTTAACCTTTTCATGCAAAGGCAACTTGGAAAAATTGGTGTAGTTCTTGGTCAGACATGCCAAAAATCTAATATAATTGAAATCGATGCAACTGACAACATCAGGTGCACGAAGCTTGGACAGTGCTCTACGCGTATAGAACACAAGAGCAGCAACAACCTGAAAATACAAGTGTAAGATGAATCAATGAAAATCAACAACCAAAATGCACAATATATATATATATATATATATATATATATATATATATATAGTGATGGAAAATTTAGAGTCGTATAAATTACCTTAGGACCATCAAATGGATTGTTTTGGTAGTATCTGCAATGTCTTCATTTGAGATGTCAACACTGTTTGGCAAGCTGACATTACTACAATACAATAATCGAGTGTTAACAAAAAAATTTGTCAATACATTATGGTAATACATATGTAACATATATATTATAGTAGTAAAATTAAATATATAGGTAAAACACATATTATACAGGCGAATGGAAAAACTTATAGCGTATGACTCAGTTTTGCTTGAAGTTTGCCAAACTTCACGCGTAATCTTCTGTAGTCGTAGCATCATCAGACGAATGATCAGGCATCTTCTCCACGGTGCAATCAGTTTTGGATCATTTTTTTGTCGTTTTACTCTTTCGCACATCAAAACATGCATCATTATCCATTTCTGTGATACACTTACCACGATTTGATACTTCGGCACTATCACGTACCCTTGGTAGTTGTTGTTTATCATCAGACTAAAAAAATTAAAGAGCATATAACATAAAATCTTCCATATGTATATAAAACGTTATAGTACATATTACTAAAAAATGTTTAGAGCATTGATCACCTCTTAAACTGAATGTTTGCCATCATTGTCTCCCACTTCTGATGTTCCCGCGAGAGCAGTGGCAACCCTTGGTTCAGTCAACGAGGATGATTCTATATAATACTAAAATTAGCACTCTACCCCGAGACAAAACAGTTTAATAAAAAGTGTTAACATCTACCTTTGTCGTAGCAACGTCGCACGGACCAGTAAACGGTACAAGTGGAGATAGTTGCATGCCTACCACACCATATGGAGCAACTCCATTGGACTATAGATGCATAAGAATAAGGACAAATGTGAAATGCCAAAAAGATAATAGATAATATTAAAGTCAAAGTAATATTTTGAAGGTAAATTTACTATTTCTTGTGGAAATGACAACATCCTTTGATTTATATCACAAAGAATATCCCCAATAATGTTAGTATCTTAACTGTGTGAGCTAGTTATATGCTTATGACGCCTCTTGCTAACCGATCCCTCCGTATTCTTGTGAATGCCTCTTCAATAATTTTTGAATTCGAAGGTCCTTCGTTTCTCATATTTGTAAGAGACGTATCAATAAATTTCATAATGCTGTCAATAACTACCTTTTCCATCTTTCCAATCTTCGAGTGAATAGCTTCAAGGATTTGACCTTGCAATGATTCAACAGATTCCTTCACTTTCTGCAAAATCAAATTTGCCATTTTTTGTACAGGTAACTGAAATGGTTGCAATATTTCAGATGCCTTGGATGATTTCGGCCCATCAATATGTTTTCTTGCCTTTTTTGAACTTCTCAACCTACGGCTAAATCCATTTGAGTAAAACCACCACCAAACATGTCTTTCGAGAATGCACATTCTTGAATACATAAGTTCTCGTCCTCCTCCTCATCAAACCATGCAAGTTCAGCTTCATCAACATCGCCATCTTCCTCCCATCAGATTAGTGATGACCTCGGTTTGTAAAATCAAACATTAACTAGTAACTAATAAGCATCTAGAATAACAAAAAAAATTACCTGTGATTAATAAATGTTGCTAACGTTACCTCTCACACTTTTCATCTAAACCTCTAGCATACCCAGGACTAATAACAAGATTATCTCTTTCTGATTTCTCACTAGCTCTTTCTGATTTCTCACTGTCTCCATCACCCTCGTTATCGGATTTGGTTTTTGTTGGACTTCACTAATTGTTATAACATCCTCAACTAAGACAAGTTGTAGTGCGTGACAAAAAACCTTTTTACAGCTAACGGTGTTTATGATAGATATATCAGATCTTTGTCCTTTATACTGCTATGTTCAGCTCAAATGCGAGACTAACCCAGAGATAGGGAAAAAATGAATCAAGATCTCTCAAAAGTTCAGCATAGGATTTTGAAAGCTTAGGAATGTGAGATGTTGGAACCAAAACACCAGCGATAAGAGCTAAGTAAACAATTTTGATCCGGGTTTACCTTTCCACAATAAGCTTTTTCATTAACATAAACAATGCCCGCTCGACTGATACATTCTCAGATTAAACACTATTGTAAAATTGTGTTTAAGTGATTTCTAATAGAATTTGTGTGTGTTATACAATGTTCTTGATATTCTCTATACTCTAGTTCTTTCAGTCGGGTCAACACAAAATGACATAATCTACCAAAATAAAGTGGCTTCTCCAATATAGCAATGAACTTTGCAAAAATAGAGTTACATAACTCCTCTCTTTCATCTTCTTCTAGATCGTTAAGAATAGATTTAATCCGCCAAGATTCATGATATACGTTAACCTTTTCACCTGGGTTGTTCACCAGCGGGAAATATCCGTTGGGGCAAAAGGGCAATATTATCCATCTGCACATTAAAAATGGTGTGAATTATGATGTATCACTGGGAAATACTATTTTTTCAAAGATTTGGCAATCGTAAAAAGCAAAAGATGATAATGGATAAAAGTAACAGTTAGGAAATACATTTTTCAGTTTACAGTATAGCAGGTGTCGACTTAATTGAAACAAAAAACAAAATGACACATTTAAAAAAAAAAAAACAATTACAAACACAAAATCTGATTACATTTTCATCGGTTTAACAACGAACAACGAGATTTTGCAAAGCTCCGGTACAAATATTTTAATAATTCGGTTAAAAACTGAATACATAACTTCCTAAATTGAAAGAAGCAAAAATTGGCAGAAAAGAGTTACCCATTTTCATGGAAGCAACGATGGGTGCAACTTTCTTCAAATAAAAAAAAAAACAAAATTGCACTACAATTTGGGAAACAAGACTGATCAAAGCAATTTAAAAACAAATTCGAAATTGCACATAAATTCGAAAAACAAAAATCTCCAAATTTCATCACCAGGGTTCCGGGTTTTTGAGTTGAACACAATAAAGACTTCAATTTTACACAAAACCGGAAGGATTTCAGATTGATTAGAATCAACAATAGGTAGTAAAAATGTTTAAAAAATTATAAAAATCAAACATGCATACTCGGAATTAGGGTTACCAAAAACAGTTATCGAATAAAATTTGGGGATTTTTTTGGAGCCAATGGAGGGATCAACTTACATGTTCATTGTTTGAAAAACTTTACCCACATCATTTCCGGAAAGTTTTTGTTCCCATTATTTCCAAAATGTCTGATATTTAGAATAAAGTCCTACACATTACAAAAGAAAAAGGAAACAATATTTAAAGGAAAGAGAAACTACCAAACCCGTATACGTCACCGTCTCTGGTACCGGTTAGTCAGAGCCAGTAACCAGCTGGAATATCTTGTTTTACTAAAAGTACTTAAGTTTACTTCCGTCAACTACACAAACTTATGCGATTAAATTTATTTACACTTGTACTTTTTGGATCTTTCATAAATTACATAAACTGTATTTTTCTTTCGTAAATTATACAGACTTCATAAATTATTCTAATTATAGAAATCATATTAATGTTTACACGTTAAATAGCTACTAAATCTTGGCGTAATTCAAAAATCTAGTTTTAACTTAGATTTATTTTAAAATTAAAACTAGATTTTCGAAGTAAATAAGGTTTAATAACAATTTAATGTGTAAACATTAACGGAATTACTGTAATCGGAATAATTTATGAAGTTTATGTAGTTTACGGAAGAAAAACACAGTTTATGTAACTTATGAAAAACCCAAAAAGTACGAGTGAAAATAAGTTTATTCGCATAAGTTCATGTAGTTACGAAAGTAAACCCAAAGTACTACGATTTGGATAGGAGGGAGTCGAACAAAAATGAAAAGTTAGGATTTTGTGGGTATAAGCCCAAAGTTATCTTCTTTCTGATTTTTTCTGGTCCAAGCTGGCCCAAATATACAAGGTGGAAACCCTAGTGCATCCAAGATATATAATCAACCTTAATTGTGTGAGAAAAACGGGACACACACTAAACCTTCTGTCGTGAGTTTTTCTGAATGATTTTCTACCGAGAGAGAGAGGATCCTGCACAAGAGAGATTAGTGAGTGAGAGAGAGAGTTGTGTTATTGCTTATCACTGACTGTTGTTGTTTCCATTCATTGTAAACTCTTTCTAATAAAATCTTTCTTCCAAGAGGTACCCTAAGAGAACTCGGGTATATCGCGTGTCTAAGTCGATTAAATTACCTCACAATTGTTATCAGAGCTTCAAGGTTATTTAAGGAGCAAGATTATTGAGATGATAGGGAAAAATCGCGATGGCAAATTCCAGGCTTGAGGTGGACAGGTTCGATGGGAATGGAGATTTTTTCCTAGGGAAAGTCAGGATGTTGGCAGATCTAGGTGTTCTTGGCCTAAAAGACATTCTTACCGGATGAAACCCTAAAGCAAGATAACAAAACAAAAGGAGAGCTGGACAGTGATTCTGCAACATTAGAAATCAATCCTGAGAAGTTTGAAAAATCATTAAGGCAAAAAACTTGATTGTAATCAATGTCGACAATCAAGTGCTGAGAAAGATTTCAAACTGTGAAACAACGGCAGCAATATGGACAACCCTAAACAAACTCTACATGGAGGCATTCCTGCCAAATCGTATCTACCTGCAGCTTAAGTTCTATATGTTTAAGATGGATGATTCTAAGAACAACGACACAAACGTAGATGCTTCCTGAAGCTGGTGACAGATCTGAACAACATCAAAGTAGAAATTTCAGAAGAAGTACATGTTATTCTTCTTCTGAGCTCCTTGTCCAGCAAGTACGATCAGCTCAAAGAGACTTTTAAGTATGGAAGAGAAACTCTAAGGCTGAACGAGGTCACAACTGCTGCAAAATCTAAGGAAAGAGAATTGATAGAAAGTGGAAAGCTTTCTAAGCCTCAGAATGACGGGTTGTTTCTGGAATCCAGAGAAAGGCCAAACAACAAGTTTGAAAAGGGAAATAGCAGTAATTAGAGAGGAAGATCCAAAAGCAGAGGCATGTCAAAATCTAGACAGAGGAACTCAAAAAAATCAAAAGCATGTTTTGTATGTGGGAAAGAGGGACATTGGAAGAAAAACTGCCCAGAAAGAAAGAACCGAGTGCAAGAATCAGCAAACATGGCAGCTGAACCCAAACAACTCATGGTACTAATGGTTAGTACTCAAGACTCAAGGGAAGAATGGGTCATGGATTCAGGTTGTTTGTTCCATATAACTCCCAACAAAGAGGTGTTGTTTGATTTAGAAGAATTTGATGGTGGCAAAATTCTTATGGCAAACAACACTCACAGCAATGTCAAGAGAGTAGGAAAAAACAAGATTCAGAATCCAGATGGATTTGTGGTGATCCTAACAGGAGTCAGATACATGCTAGAGATGGGACGAAATCTAATATCTTACAGGATGTTAGAGAAGGCAGGCTACAAGTATCAGGGAGAAAACTTCATGATTAACTTCTATAAATAAAATCAGAAGGTACTTTTAAGAAAGTACCAAAACGGTCTCTACTACCTTCAAGGCACTGTTATCAAAGGAGAAGTCAACATTTCAAAAGTTGAACCTGATATGACAAAGATATGGCACTTAAGATTGGGTCACATGAGTTTGAAGAACATGAATGTGTTGGTACAAGAAGGTTATCTGTCGAAGAATCAGGTTGACATATTGGAGTTATGTGAAAGCTGTGTACTTGGAAAGTCCCACAAACAGAGTTTTCCAATATAAAAGCAAACTTCCAAAGGAGTTTTGGAATATGTGCATTCAGACTTATGGGGTTCACCATCAACACCAGAAAGTCTGGATAACTGCAAGTATTTTGTTACCTTCATTGATGATTTTTCCAGAAAGGTTTGGATCTATTTTCTGAAGTCGAAAGGATGAGGTCTTTCAAAACTTCAAAGATTGGAAAACAGCAGTGGAAAACCAGACAGAAAAGAAAATCAAGTGTTTGAGAACAGATAATGGGTTGGAGTTCTATAATCAGCAGATGGATACATTGTGTCGAGAATCAAGAATCAAGCGACACATGACTTGCACATATACTTCACAGCAAAATGGAGTATCAGAAAGGATGAACATGACTATCATGGACAAGGTCAAACGTATGCTTGCTGAAACAGGTTTCAGACAAAAGTTTTGGGCAGAAGCAGCTTCAACTGCAGTTTATGTGATAAATAGGTCGCCAAACTCATCTCTAAATTTCAAGCTACTAGAAAAAGTATGGACAAAACAAAGCCTGAACTATCGCACCTGAGGAGATTCAGGAACTATCGCACCTGAGGAGATTCAGGAGTTCAACATTTGTTCATGTAACTCAAGAAAAGACAAGCCCAAGAGCAGTCAAAAGTTTTTTCATGGGATATCCTTTTGGAGTTAAAGGTTATCGGGTATGGTTGCCAGAGGAAAGAAGATGTACTATGAGCAGAAACGTCATCTTTAATGAAATAGAGGTATTTAAAGACACTCTCATATCCAAGAATAAGAGTGTCAAGGGCAAAGAAAAGGAAAAGAGGAAAGTGACGTTTAGAGATGATTTGATACAGGGGTCAATGCCTAATGGAACAGAAGGGACAAATTTTCAAGGTGGAGACAACTCATCTGAGGAATCTGATGATTCACAAGAGGATGAATCAGAACTCACTCTAGAAGCTGAACTGGATATGAGTGATTATATGCTAGCCAAAGATCGTGCAAGAAGGAGTATTCGACCTCTTTCAAGATTCGAAGACACATATTATGTGGCATACGCTTTAGCAGCAGCTGAGGAGATAAATTCAGAGGAACGAAAAACCTTTGAAGAGGCCATGATTGGGAAAGACGAGGTATTGGCAAGCTGCATCTCAAGATGAGATGGATTCACTATTAAAAAATTAGACCTGGATACTTATTGACAAACCAGATGGAGTAAAAGCGATTGGATGCAAATGGGTTTTCAAGATGAAACCAGGAATTTCAGGAATAGAAGAACCAAGGTATAAGGCGAGGTTGGTAGCCAAGGGTTTTTCGTAGAATGAAGGAATCGATTACAATGAGGTATTTTCACCAGTTGTGAAACATGTCTCAATTTGGCTAATGTTATTGCTGGTTGCAAATAAAGACTATGAATTGGAACAAATGGATGTCAAGACTGTGTTTTTACATGGAGAATTGGAAGAGAGAATTCTCATGCAACAACCAGAAAGATTCATCAAAAGAGGTGATGAAAACAAAGTCTGTTTGTTAAAGAAGTCACTGTATGGTTTAAACCAATCTCTAGGTAATGGAATCTGAAGTTTGACAACTTCATGAAGAGTCATAAATTCACAAGAAGCAAGTTAGATCCATGCGTGTACATGAGAAATGTACAAACCAAGCAGGCAATTTACTTATTGTTGTATGTGGATGACATGCTCATTGCTTCAGCAGATTCAAAGGAGATAAAGAAAGTCAAAGAAAGTCTGAATCAGGAGTTTGAAATGAAAGATTTAGGAAAGGCTTCAAGGATTCTAGGAATGGATATTATCAGGGACAGAAAAAAAGGTATTCTGATTTTGTCACAACAAAACTACCTAGAGAAAGTTCTGAAGACTTTTGGTATGTTAGAATCAAAGGCAGTTATCACCCCAGCCAGTTCACAATTCAGACTAAGGAGCCTAAGCATCAAAGAGAGAAAGTAAGAGGCTTAGCATATGCAGAAAATATCATATATAAGTGCTGTTGGAAGCCTATGCTATGGTGGGTTCCAGACCAGACTTGGGATTTGCAGCAGGTTCATGAGCGAACCAGGAAGAGGTCACTAGGCTATAGTAAAATGGATTTTCAAATATTTGAAGGGACTACAGGCAGATGTCTAACATTTACAAAAAATTCAGAGTTCAACATTGAAAGTTTTTGTGATTCAAATTATGCAACTGATCTACACAGAAGAAGATCAGTTACTGGGTTTGTTTTCAAGGTCTGGGAAAACATAGTATGTTGGAAATCAAGTTTACAATCTGTGGTAGCTTTATCAACAACTGAAGCAGAATACATGGCCCTTACCTCAGCTGTCAAGCAAGCTATTTGGTTAAAAGGGTTGTGTGAAGAATTAGGGTACAAGCAGGATAGTGTTAAGATCTACTATAACTCACAAAGGATCTCTAGCAAGAAATTCACTTTATCATGAAGGAAATAAGCACATCGATAACAAATATCATTTCATCAGAAATATTGTAAATCAAGGCGGAGTTCTCTTATCTAAGATCCATACAAGCAAAAATCCAGTAGATTTCCTAACTAAGAGCTTACCTAGTCAAAACTTCGACTTGTGCTGCGAACTTCTTAACCTCCACTAGATCACGTAACTCGGCTCCAGGTAACATCACTCCAAGTGTCGCAACCACGCAAAGGCAAAGAAAGGAACATGCTAGTTTCAGATAAGTACTTAAAGAAGTGAGGAAAAAGCGTAATCAAGGGTTACCTGTGAGCAAGGATGCGAGGGGAATTGTAGCAGAGAAAAGAACATCTCTCAAGATGGAGGAGCGCCAAGTGAAGCAGGAAAGCAACTTGAAACAAAAGTGAAAACAGTTAAAACAGGCTTGAACAGGAAAGGCGGCGCACGCAAAACAATGCAGCGCGTGTGGGTCACGCGCGGAGGCACGTGTGGGTCAAACGCGGAGGTGCGTGTGGTTCACGTGCGGAGGCATGTGCGGTTCACACGTGGAGGCACGTGTAGTTCACACGTGGAGCATGTCAGTCACACGCGGTGGCGCGTGTCATTCACGCGTAGTGGCGCGTGTCATTCACGCGTAGTGGCGCGTGTCATTCACGCGTAGTGGCGCGTGTCTCTCACGTGGGCGCATGTTTCCCACGCGTGGACGCATTTTTTACCGGTGCTTCAGGTGCGTGATAGGCGTGCTTCAACCGCCGGAATGGCATGACGCGTCACTCATCTCTGCGCGAGTCACGGCTGGCAGACTGACCGGGAAACTATCAAAAGAAAAAAAAAATTGTGAGTAAATGTTATGAAATGAAGCAAAAGGCTTCAGGTGAAGCAAATGGCCTCGAGGGTTGTTGTGGCGCCGCGTGCAGGGAAGAAGCCGAAGTGTTTCGGCCAGATCTCAGATCTGGGCCGAAATCCACTCATCGTCGACCGGAAAACGAAGTAAAAAGCTTCTACAGAAGCTTCGAATAGGGCTTCAATGGCAACGCAAAGCAGAGGTCTCCAGGAGGGAGAGAGGAGCCGCATGTAGGGAAAAATCTGGAGAGAGACAGACACAAGTGGAGAGAGCTTCGAAGAAGGCCGCATGTGAGGAGTTTTCGATGCAGGTGACGAAGCACAGAAATGGAAGAGAAGGAAGCTGCATTTCGGAGGAAGAAGACAACAAAATAGGTTTTAAACTTTTATTTTGGACATTTGATGCTATATAATAGTTTTGATTGAAAAATAAATTACCAACCCTAATTGCATAAACCGTTCTAAAGTGGTCTAAATCACAGTGCATATTCCTCTTCAAAATGGAGGTTCAAATATGTTTTCTCAAAACGGAGCAGAAAAAAAATTTTGGTCAATTTATCCGCAAGCTGATTATGAGTCTTCACATACATGATTTTCCATAGTCCAATCGCAATAATTTCCCTCACTCTGTGACAATTGATTTCTATTGATTTCTATATGCTAGCAATGGAAGTTATAACAATGTTGTCACAATATAGATAAGTTGTATTAACAATGTTGTCACAATATAGATAAGTTGTATGTGAAGATCACATAGGTTATCCAAATGAGTTCTTTAGTAACGGTGTAAACACTGGATTGCTTTTTAGATTTACAAGATACTAAAGAATCTGTAATAACATAACATATTTGTCACTGATTTACGTGTATTTAAACATGGTTTCCAATCCATATCAGAATACCCTCTAAAATCAAACTTACTATCACTTGTATGAAAAAGATTTTGTTCCTTAGTATCTAACGATCTTTTAAATAGCTTTTAAGTGGATCTCGTGGAGAAGATAAATATTAACCTATCTTAGAGATTGCAAACAATATACCAGGCCTAAATATTAATGGTCAAATTCTAAATAGCTTAATTGACAAAAAAATAGTATTTTAAGTTTTTTATTCCAAATATAACACTATTAATTTAAATTTTTAAAAATATCACAAATTTAATATTAAAATATTTTAAAACTTTTTTTGAATAAATAAAAATTAAATACTAAATTAGAAAAAGAAATAAAATATAATATTTTAATTATATTTATAAATTATTTATGGTAAATATATTTTTTAGAAAATAATTTATGATATTTTTAAAATTTTAAATTTAAAATATTAAATTTGGAATAAAAATTTTAAAAAATATTATTTTAAAATATATTTTTTTGTCACATGGTATTATTCTAAATATATCATCTTACTGTGTTACAAACATAATGTGATATCACCATATTTCCCAAATACGTCAATGGTGTAGAAAAGTTTAGAAATCATTAACTTGAAACTTTTCTTTAAGCCATAAATACACATATGGAATCCACATTAGCAGGATTTTTTCAAAGCAACCCCTAAACAATAATATTTTCTATATGGTAGACCTTTTCTTTGTTTTATTACAGTAGAGACCCAACCCTAATTCGTTTCATTCTCTCGTTTCTTCCCCAATATTCTCGACTTCTTGCGGTCCTAACCCTAGGGTTCCCAATTTCCTCAGCTGCGTATTTCGGTATACTATTCTCTCCTTCACCGTTGATTTCGTTCAGTTTTAACCGAACATCGCAATGTTTATCGATTCGCAATGCTGAAAATTTTCGTTGAGCAATTCCGCGGACGAATGGTGCATAAGATGGAGATGAGTTTTTTTGTGTTTTTATGAATGTGTTTTTATGAATTCTAACTAGGATTTAGAGGGTAGTTGATAATTCTTTGTTTGCTTAATTTTGCTAGGTTCAACTTTTTCGTTGTGTTTCTCTTGCTGTTTTGTTTTAGTTCTTCCCAAATTTTATCCCTGTGGTGCAGCTCAAACTTGTGGTTCGTGAATTCTATTCAAAGACTGGAACTTGGTCCCTTTGGTAAATGAGAAACTCTTTGTGATTAAATCAGTTAGTCTTATATTCTTCTCTAGAAAGGCCGAAGTTGAGATGAAGTTTTGGGTGATTATTTCATGTTTGAAAAAAAAAAAAACAGGTCCAACGCGTATTAATTTGGATTAAGCTGGTGAAAGAACTTGTGTGGATTGCTTTTAGAGCTTTCCACATTGGCTTTTGGTGTGATTTGGTATTCTACTGAGCTCGTCTAACATTAACAAATCTCAGTTGACTTAAAATTTGATTGTGAATTCTTAGGGATTGTTTTCTTTTTCTTGTAACATCTTTGAAAATTTACGACGATGGACACTATTCTTCTCTTCTTGCTTGCTAGACTGACATTTTCACCGTTGATTTCGTTTGGTTGTATTTAGTCATATGACTGAAGGCGATACAGTTTGCTTGTGTATCTGATGTAACTTTTTGACTTTCAGTTTTGAGTTCCTCAGGCTTCTGTGGGTATGGGAAAAGGTAAGCTTATATTGATCTGTCAATCTGGCGGCAAATTTGTGACAGACGATGATGGGACAATGACATATACTGGGGGAGAGGCAGAAGCGATAGATATTAATCATGAAACGACGTTTGATGATTTTAAGCTAAGAATGGCGAAACTCTTGAATTTAGACTATAATTCTTTGTCCCTCAAGTATTTTCTCCCAGGAAACAGAAGAACCCTTATTACCATGAAACAAGAGAAGGACATGAAAAGGATGTATGATTTCCATCTGGGTTCAGTCACAGCAGAAGTTTTTATTACAGGACAAGAAGGCTTCCAGTCCGAAGCTGTTGTGTCACCTGGTAACAACAGGTATGAACTCTTATTTAACCATGTTTTATGAAGGCAATTGTTTTCACTATATCTGTTTCACAGCTTTCTTTTTATTTATAATCTAATCTGCCAGAGCATGCAGAAGACACCTGAGGATGTATTAGTTTTGTAACATGTCAGTAATAACTTTCGTTATGTGATAATGTGTTACCCCCTTTTCACTTTTGAGAGCCAAGTAAATAAATTTTTCTAGGTTGCTCTTCTGAGTTCTGAATGACTGCCTGTTCGCAAACGTCTCTGAAATGCTCGAGAATTAAGTTTTAATCACATAACAAACGTTACTCCATTGTCTCTTTCTTCAAACCATTGATTTACTATAAAACTTATATACGATTAGGAAGAAAAAATTGCATCGTTAGTCTCCTATAGATAATTCATGTCCTGTTATATAGGTAGGTGTCGATCATTGCTTAGGCTAATCTAGTTGTTTTTTCTTATCGATTCTGATCCAAAATGGAGGAGAATCAGACATTCTGCTCTAGAGAACAAAAATCTTATGTCTGTAACAAGATATCTTCTGCTGGCCTTGTGATCATGGTCACATAATCTAATTCTTTACATAATTGCAGGGAAAATAGTATAGAAGTTGGGACAGAGACTGCAAAGGTGGAACTTGAGAATGTAGCCAATGTACCCATCCAAGTTGTCACTGGAACTCCTGAAGAAAACAACCTCATTGATGTTCATTTAAGATCTAAAAAGGTCGCCCCCAGAAGTACTTCTGAATCTAGTGGCCTTATTGACATTCCCGTAACAATATCCACCAATCCACGGGTAGCAGCCAAATCAACCTCCAAAAAATCCAAGAGGGAAGGGAAGAAGAGTCTTGTTTCCAAAAGTTCCAAACAATCATTCATAAGTAGTCATCCCGGGACCGAAAGCGCTACTCCAGTGTCTCCTAGTGTCGTATGTGGTGTGACTAGTTCACCTAGAAGTGTTAGTAAACGAAGATGTGTGATGGAAGAACCCACCATTTTTCTCCAGGATGAAACTGTCATAGATACAAGGAGAAGATCCTTAAGAAACAGGGGAGAGATTCGAAAGCCTGTAGTAGAAACTGATGATGACGAATATGTGGATAGTGGCGAAGATGATGCTGTTGATGTTGATGATGATGATGATGTTGATGATGATGATGCTGATGATGATCAGGACTATTTGCAGGATATTGACACCTATTACCCTGAAACTGAGGATCTTGACTCTGAACGCGAGATGAATTTCTCTATCTCTGATGCTAACGATGGTTCTGTAGAGAGCTTGATAGCTTCGTGGAAACGTTGCATTACCGGTGTAGGCCAGGAATTTGAGAGTGTCGTTGAATTTCGTGATGCGCTGCAGAAGTATGCGGTTGCTTGTCGTTTTGGGTACCGATTAAGGAAGAATGAATCAAATCGTGCCTGTGGTGTCTGCTTAGTTGGAGGTTGTCCTTGGAAGATTTATGCATCATGGGTACCATCGGAAAGTGTGTTTAGGATCAAAAAATTTAATAAAAGACATACATGCGGAGGAGAATCTTGGAAATCTGCTCATCCAAAAAAGAACTGGGTGGTGAGTATTATCAGGGAGAGATTACAGGAGAACCCGAATCAGAAGACCAAGAATATTGCCGACTCGATTTTTCAAGATTTTGGTATTGAGCTCAGTTATTGTACAATTAGAAGAGGCATTGATGAAGCCAAAGGAGGACTTCATACATCATTCAAAGAGGCATATAAGCATTTGCCTCATTTTGTTAATAGTATAGTTGAGACAAACCCTGGAAGTATGGTTGATCTTGTGGTTGGTGAGGACAGAAGATTTCAGCGCCTTTTCCTGTCTTTCAAATCTTGTATACATGGCTTTCAAACTGGTTGTCGACCGCTTCTTTTCCTTGATGCCATTCCATTTAAGTCTAGGTACCATGAGATTTTGTTAACAGCTTCTGCCTTGGATGGAGATGATGGCGTGCTTCCGGTGGCATTAGCCCTTGTGGATATGGAGACTGATGAAAGTTGGCATTGGTTTCTGCAACAGCTGAAGGTAGCTGTGCCCAGTTTACAGCCCCTTACGTTTGTCTCTGACCGAGAGAAAGGACTAATGAATTCTGTCTTGGAGATTTTCGAGAATGCCCATCATGGTTATTCCATACGTTACTTGATGGAGGATTTTATGAGAAGCCTGAGAGGCCCGTTTCTTGGAGACGGGAAGACATCCTTATCGTACTATTTACTGGCTGCAGCACGTGCTGATCGACTCGATGGGTTTAAGGTTTACATGGAGCAAATAAGAAGAGTGTCTCCTAAAGCTTATGATTGGGTAATGCAGATTGAATCAAAACACTGGGCCAATGCATTGTTTGAAGGTGAACCATACAGCCATATTACGTCAGATGTGGGAGATATCTACTCGAAGTGGATTGATGCAATTCAAGAAACTTCCATCGTTCAAAAGCTTGTGGCCTTTGTGAGTAGAATTGTTGAGTTAGTAAACAGTAACCAGGTGAAGTCAAAACAATGGTTCAGCCAACTTGTGCCATCTAAGGAAGAAAGTCTAATGGAAGAATGCAAGAAAGCAAGCACGCTAAAAGTTTTCTTTTGTTCAGACACACTTTTCGAAGTTCATGATGGGTCTGTTCAGCTCGTGGACATAAGTAACCAAACTTGCAGCTGTTTTGGGTGGAAGCCCACGGGGCTCCCTTGTCAGCACGCTATTGCTGTTCTGAACAGTAAAGGCAGAAACCTATATGACTATTGTTCAAGTTTCTTTACAGTTGAGAGTTACCGTTCAACTTATTCAGAAGCTCTGGGAGCAATTGCCATTGACTTAGCTTCGGCCGACAATGAAGGTAGCAGCAAGGAAGATGATGAACAAGTACTTCCCCCTTTGTTTTCCCGAGTTCATGGAGTCGACAAGAGAATCAAAGACAGGAAAAGAGGACGATCTGTGTGCTGCACAAAGTGTGGAGGAGTAGGACATAACAAGGCTACTTGCAAGGATGATTGATCATCTCCTCTTTGGCCTGCTTCTGGTCATTATATTTGTACATAGGTGTTTTTCGTTGGAACCGCAACGTCAGGTCATGACTCTCTCTGTCTCTCTAGATCAATAAACTTGGAAAGTGTTATGCTTTGTAGTTTAAGTATTATGTTGGAAACAAAACCATTTTCTGGTCTAACAGTTGTTTGACTGCGGCTTAACTTAGTGTATGTAAAATCTCTAAAAATTAATATTTGGTAAATTAATAAATACAATAAAATTATAAAATTCTTCTGTTCGAGTTAGATCAGTGTAAATTATAAATTCGATAAGCTAATAACATATTAATTTTTTTTTAAAAATATTCTGTATATATATATAGTTCTAATAAATATAAATCTTAAGCATACATAACTAAGATAACTTAGTAAACTATGAATCTAATGTTGTTTGTTTCTTCCAATAATTGGAACAACATAATATGCCCACACCTTTACATAAATATAACCTATTATAAACTAAATTATTATTATATTTGATTAAAATGTTATATGTATTAAATTAAATATAAACAATTCAATCAACATCTAAAAGTAATAACCAAAATTGAAAAAATATAAATTACTCATACTAATTTGTCAAACCAAATTAATTATTTGAACAAATATAAATTCATAAAACCTAAATAAAACTCTAAAATTGAAAACATACATTGTATTAAATATTTCTTCTAAACTCACTTCTAGTTTAATATATATAATTTATTTTATTTTTGAAAATAAATTTATGTTTAAATTATCAGGTCACATTTGACTAAACATCATTTTGTAATTTTTGTTAGCTATGTCATTTTTTTAATGATTTGTAAACATGTTTTCAAAATTCACTTCTCTTTTAATCTATTATAATACATATATATATTATATAAGATGAGTTTTATTTGTGTTTTACATATTTAAAACTATTAAAATTATATATTTTTTAATTTTTAATATAATTACGTTTTTATTTTAGAATCAAATTATATCTAAAATATATTTTGATATGATTATATATTAAAAATTATGGATTTATATATAATACACCTTATTAACCATTAATTTTGTATATTTTTGGCTATTTTTTTGTAAAATCATCCTTAAGTATTAATTTTTAAAATTACCAATTATATAATTAAATGTTGGTCAAAATATGAACAACTTAATAGACATGTAAAAATAATAACCATGATTGAAAAAATATAAATTATTCATCGTGATTTATCAAACTAAATTAATTATTTGAAACAACTATAAATGCATAAAACCTAAATAAAATCATAAAATTCAAAATATATTTTTCTAAACTCACTTCTAGATAATTTTAGCTTGACAATCCGTCCATAATATATATAAACTCATTTCTAAATTAAAATGTAAAATTTATAATTTGGGGGAATTGCTAAAAATAACCTAAAACTTGACTCCAAATGCAAGTCTAACCCACATGAAAACTTTTTTGCAAAACTAACCTATGAGAGTGGAGAAATTACTGAACACTCCTTTTGTCTAAAAAATAATGTCGAATGTCAATTACGTTTTATTCCCTGTGTGTTTTTTTGTTATCAAAGCAGACTTCTCGGAGAAGTCTGCTTTGGTGAGAAAAACAGTTTATTCCGGATGAAGCAGACTTCACGAAGTCTGCGAGGTTTATTCCGATCAAAGCAGACTTCTCTGCTTTGGTGAGAAAAATAGTTTATTCCAGTTGAAGCAGACTTCTCGGAGAAGTCTGCTTTGGTGAGAAAAATAGTTTATTCCGGCTGAAGCAGACTTCGCGAAGTCTGCTTTGTAAATAAATTACCTAAATCAAATAAAAATCATGAAATATTTAAAAAAATTAAAATTGTTATTAACATAATTTATATACATATCAAAAGCACGTAAAAGTTATAATGAATTCAGAAATAAGGAAATTGGATTCGATCTAATGGTATAAAATATTTGCTAGTTTTTGTTGTTATGTGTTGTGGGTTAATAGTTGATGTTTGTGTAGAGAATTCATGCTAGAATTTGAAATATCATGTGATAAATTTGAAAATTTAGATTTACAAATTTTTAAAAGAAAATTGTTTGAGTTTTGCATTTACTTAACTATCTTCAACATATTCATCCAATTTTTAACAAAACTTTCGCATATTTAGTGAATCTTATTATTTAGAGTTTAGGGTTACGCAGACTTTTCGAGATGTTGTCGTAGATTTAACAAAGCAGACTTCTCGAGAAGTCTGCACAAACCGGAAATTAAATATAACTAAACCGGTTTTCTTCAATTTAGAGTTTAGGGTAATGTAAAAATACGAATAAACTGTTTTTTCACCAAAGCAGACCTCTCGAGAAGTCTTCGAAATTTATTCCTATTAAAGCAGACTTCTCCGAGAAGTCTGCT
This sequence comes from Pugionium cornutum, assembly GCA_018901935.1. Classification (NCBI taxonomy): domain Eukaryota; kingdom Viridiplantae; phylum Streptophyta; class Magnoliopsida; order Brassicales; family Brassicaceae; genus Pugionium; species Pugionium cornutum. The sequence continues at coordinate 3,541,512 of CM032164.1, forward strand.
TCAGCCAGAATAAACTTTGAAGACTTCGAGAAGTCTGTGCAAACCGGAAATTGACAGTTTTTAACCTAACCAAATTTAACTCTCCATATATAAAGAAGGTAACCCTAAAATTTTATCATAATTTCATTTCCAAAAAAAAACGTGGGAGCCTCCATCCTCCAAAAATGACTACAAAGTAAATTTTCTCTTCTTCTCGTTTTACCTCCCCTCTTTTCTTTTCTTCTTCTCTTCTCATGTTCTTTGTCATCTTGTTATTTTGTAGATCTGGAAAAAAATCATGAGATATGAAAACGGTAAGTTTTTTTTGTTTATATGGTTTTGGGTTTGTCATTTTAGAATATTTTATTGTTTAGATCTTTTGTTATTTTTATAACACTCTTTCTCGTCTTATAGTGTTGTAGATCTAGAAAAGGAAGTGAAGAGATCTAAAAACGTAAGCTTGTTGCTTTTATTAGTTTTTAAGTTTTTCGTAGTTTTTGTGAGTTTTGTTGTTTTTGTTGTTTTCTTAAGTTTTTTCCTATATTGTTATCTCATTTCTCATCTTGTATTGTTGTAGATCTGGAAAAGGAAGTCACGAGATCTAAAGATGTAAGTTTGTTATTTTTACTAGTTAAGTTTTTCGTGGTTTTGGAGATTTTGTTGTTTTTTGTTGTTTTCTTAATTTTTTTCTTATATTCTTATCTTATTTTTCATTTTCTATTGTTGTAGATCTAGAAAAAAGATTTACAAAAACTAATTTTGTTGTTTTAATAGTTTTTAAAATTTTATATGGTTTTTTAAGATTTTCAATAGATTTTTGAGATTTATGGTGGTTTTAGAGTTTTTTTGTTGTTGTTTTTGAGTTTTCTTCTTACGTTTTGAATTTGACATTGGTTTTTAAATTAATGGATTTTCGTGTTGCAGACTTCATTACAGGTTTGCAGATTTCAGTTGCAGACTTCAGTTGCAGATTTCAGTTGTAGACTTCAGTTGCAGACTTCTTATATTCTTATCTTATTTCTCATTTTCTCTTGTTGTAGATTTGGAAAAAGATTCACAAAAAGTAATATTGTTGTTTTAATAGTTTTTAAAGTGATTTTTAATGGTTTTTAAAATTTTAGATGGTTTTTTTAAGATTTTCAATAGATGTTTGAAATTCCACATGAAATTTATGGCGGTTTTACAGTTTTTTGTGGATGTTTTTGAGTTTTTTTCTTACGTTTTGAATTTGACTTTGGTTTTTGAATCAATGGATTTTTGTGTTGCAGACTTCATTACAGGTTGCAGACTTCAGTTGCAGACTTCATAACACGTTTTCATTACAAGTGCAGATTTCACTTGCAGACTTCATTAATAATTGCAGACTTCGTTTGTATTTTTGGTCATATTTTAAATGAGTTTTTGTAAACTTTATTGTAATTATCACTAGCTCCCATCACTCCACCTTGTCAGTCAGTTTTCAATCAACTTTTCCAGAATTATAATAAACTATTAGTTGTATGTCAATGACCTTTCAATCAGCTCAAATCAAATCATACTTATAAAATTACAAAATGACAACCATTAAAAACACAAATATTACTATAAATTTTCATAAACACTTTTATACATAGTTAAGGACTTAGTGCATATTTAAGATACTTAATGTATACTTCCTAATAACAAAAAAGAACAAGAACTGAATGAAAAACAATAAATTGATTTGCAAAATCTAAAGATATGTCTCAACAATTCCATCAAAATACTAAGTTAACAAGATAGTGTTGGATGTTTTTGTAACACAACATCGATAACATTGTGCCTTCTAATTAATTGAATTGATTGGTTATATGTTTCAGAAACTACACACTTATATCGGCAAACTTTGTTGTATAAATCTCGCAGACTTCAAAGCAGACTTCTCGGCAAGCTTCTTTGCAGACTCCAAATGCTAAAAATAACCTAAAACTTGACTCCAAATGCAAGTCTAACCCCCATGAAAATATTTTTGCAAAACTAACCTATGATGGTGGAGAAATTACTAAACATTCATTTTGTCTAAAAAATAATATCGAAATATCAATTACGTTTCAGTCCCTGCGTGTTTTTTGTTATCAAAGCAGACTTCACGAAGACTTCGAGGTTTATTCCGATCAAAGCAGACTTCTCGGAGAAGTCTTCTTTGATTGGAATAAACCTCGCAGACTTCTCGGAGAAGTCTGATTTGATCGGAATAAACCTCGCAGACTTCTCGGAGAAGTCTGATTTGGTAAGAAAAACAGTTTCTTCCAGCTGAATCAGACTTCGTGAAGTCTGCTTTGTAAATAAATTACCTAAATCAAATAAAAATCATGAAATATTTTAAAAAATTAAAATTGCTATTAACATAATTTATATACATATCAAAAGCACGTAAAAGTTATAATGAATTCAAAAATAAGGAGGTTGGATTCGATCTAATGGTATAAAATATTTGCTAGTTTTTGTTGTTATGTGTTGTGGATTAATAGTTGATGTTTGTGTAGAGAATTCATGCTAGAATTTGAATTATCATGTGATAAATTTGAAAATTTAGATTTACAAATTTTTAAAGGAAAATTGTTTGAGTTTTGCATTTACTTAACTATCTTCAACATATTCATCCAATTTTTAACAAAACTTTCGCACATTTAGTGAATCTTATTATTTAGGTTTTAGGGTTACGTAGACTTCTCGAGATGTTGTCGTAGATTTAACAAAGTAGACTTCTCGAGAAGTCTGCACAAACCGGAAATTAAATGTAACTAAACCGGTTTTCTTCAATTTAGAGTTTAGGGTTATGTAAAAACACAGAGCAGACTTCTCGAAGTCTGCTTTGTATTTTTTTTACAAAGAAGACTTCGAAAAATCTGTTTTTTTTTACAAAGCACACTTCTAGAAGTGTGCGCAAACCAGAAATTTTTATCAAACCATGGTTTCTTAGTGATTTAACAGTTTAACCTAACCGATTTTTATCACAAGTATATAAGCCAAAACCCTAATAATTTACCACTTATTTTCGAGTAAAAAAAACATGTTTTTCTCTCTCTCTCGCCGCCGCTTACTCTGTCGCCGTCTTTCTCACCGTTTGCCGGCTTTCTCGTTACCGCGGTAAGGTTTTTTCGCTCTCTCCGTTATACCTCTCTCGGTAAGGTTCTCGGTTTCTCTCGCCCTCATATCTATTTTTTGTTGCCGTCTCTTTTTCTCTTGCCCCACGGTAAGATGTAAGGTTTTGTCTGTATCTCTCTTTTCCCCCGACGCCCTCTCTTTCCTCCGCGACGGTATGAGTAGATCTGCATGTTTCAGTTGATGTTTGACAGTTTTTTGTTTTCCATTCATAGATCTGCATGTTTCAGTTGATGTTTGATGGTTTTTAGTTGATGTTTGACGGTTTTTTGTTTTCTCTTCATAGATATCTTGACGTTTTGGAGTCCCCTACGGTGCAACTCTTTTTGCTGTAAGAAACACTTGGAAAATGGTTTTGAATTTTTTGTTCGCGGTTTTATTTTAACTGTGATATTTGAAAAAAAAAATTTTACCTCTTTTAAAAAGGTGAAATTTTTTTGTTTTGGTTGTTTTTTGTATAGATTTCTCCCTCTACGTCTCTGAATCCCCACCGCCATCAAAGATATGTGATTTTGATAGATTTTCTGAATAGTTTGCAATATCTGTGATTTTTAACTGTGATATTGGAAAAAAAAAATTTGTTTTGATATGTGATTTTTAACTGTATGCGATTTTTAACTGTGGTATTTGAACAAAAATAATTTTCGTGGTTTAAATATACCCCATGTATAAATTTTGTTTTGGTTGTTTTTATATAGATTGTCCATTGTCTGCGAATAGAATCCCCACCGTCAAAGGTATGTGATTTTCATAGATTTTCTGAAGATTTTTAACTGTTTCACTGATATTTTTAATTGGTTCCGGGGTTGTTTTTGCGTGAACAATTATTTGCGTCAAAGGTATGTTATTTTGTTGCATTTTTCGGTGATTTCCGGGATTGTGCTTGCTTTCGTAGTTTATTTTGTTGCATTTTTTTTTGTAATTTCTGATATTGTGATTTCGTTCGCGGTTTATTTTGTTGCATTTTTCTGTTTCCTAAATTATTTAAGAAGCAGACTTCTCTCGAGAGAAGTCTGCTTCATATTTTTTTCTCAAAGCAGACTTCTCGAGAGAAGTCTGCTTCATATTGTTTTTTTCGAAGAAGACTTCTCTCGAGAGAAGTCTGCTTCATATTTTTTTTTCAAAGCAGAAGTCTGCTTCATATTTTTTTTCAAAGCAGACTTCTCTCGAGAGAAGTCTGATTCATATTTTTTTTCAAAGCTGCTTCATATTTTTTTCGAAGCAGACTTCTCGATGCTCCCTATTTTTACGGCTTCCTATTTTTTTTCGAAACAGACTTCTCGATGCTTCCTATTTTTTTATGAAGCAGAATTCTCGAGAGAAGTCTGCTTCCTATTTTTTTACGAAGCAGACTTTGCTCTATAGAAGTCTGTTTCCTATTTCATGCACACCAATATATTATTCTGTTTAACTGTTTTTTTTTGTGATTGCAGTATTCAAAATGGACAAAGATAGTTTCCCAATTCGCCTCTTTACAAAAGACACTAAACCGCCCCCACAGAAAAGCATCGAATATCATTCTTGCGATGCTGAGCTCATGTCTGCACTTGAGACTGCTCTCCATGCCGATGAATGGGAGTACTTATGCAGTTCTCCTCTCGGTGTATGCCTTAAATTCTACAAGTTCGATTTCGCATGGGCTTCTAGGCTTGTGCACCACATGCTCACCTTCCAGCTTTTCTCTTTTGCCAAATACGAGATTCGGTGTTTGGTTTGTGATAATCCGGTAAAATTCTCCCTTAATGAATTCGAGCATTTGACTGGGTTGAACTGTAAATATGATGACAGTTAGCTAAAGAGCCGGATATTGAAGTCACAATGGAGTTGAGGTTGTTCTGGAAGAAGATTGGGATCCGTATTTCTGAAGGTCCTAGCATTCGAAGTTTGATCGAGGCTTGTTCAAATTATAGTTCCTGGTCTCGTGATGATAGGATTAGGTTGGGGTATTTGGTCATTTTCATGACTTTCATTGACATTCGTGATCATAGAGCATGCACAAATGTCAATTATGCTAGACTGGTGATAAATCTCGCTGCATTCGAGAGCTACCCATGGGGCAGAGTAGGTTTTAAAAAGCTAATTTTGTCCATAAAAGATAGGGACTTGGGTAGTGATGTAAGATTGAATATCAATCTCACAAGCAGTACGGCCGTGACTCGCAAGACCGAGAATCTCTCTTGTCTTAAGCGGGCAAGGGAACTAAAAGGAGGGGGTTTTGATTAAATCACACGATCAAAGGTGAACCAAGAGAGTTTGAATCTCTCAAACTAACCTGGCCGTGGCTTCAATAGAAAGAAAGTGAATAACACACTTTATTTCTAAAGAACAAGAACAAGACTCAAAGACAAGGCTTTGAAGAAAATACTTTGTTTTCGAATTTAATTTCAATGGTGGTCTGTCTTTATAATGAGATCGTGCTGAGCTTATATAGTGCTCCTAGCAATGGTCCTAAACCTAAAAAGGACAAAAGGAAATCATACATTTAAAATATATGGCTATTGGCCATTAATGTCTAGTTTGGCCAACAAGGAAAGTGTTTATGCTTGTTTCTTGAGAGCTTTGGGGCGAATTTAAATATCTAGGTACATCCTGGATGCTTTGGAAAGTCTTCAATACGTGCCCAAGTTGCAAGGAATAGAGATATTGCAATATGAACACATTAAGTGCACTTCGGTCCATATATGGCAAGTTTTGGAGGAAAGGGATTCGCTTGATCCTCTGGTGGCTGGTGCATGGTAGGTTAATTTTGGGCTTCCTTAGGGCCTTAATAATATCTCCTGGACGCCATGTTTTGGTTTGCAAGTGATTAAACCAGTTGGCCATCTCACTTGCCATAAACGGCTCCAATCGGTTCATTTGAAGGCACGGATAGACCCGCCTGGTGCAAGGCGTGTTTGAGCTTCTAGAAGTGCTTAAGGGAACTCCTAGAAGTACCAAAAAGTCTCCTGGTCGCAAAAGAAACGTTTGGAGACTTTCATATAAGGAAAGTTCCAAATATGGTAAGTTTCGAAAACTCCAATTTGATGTATGGTGCATGACTTGATCTGGCCTTGTTTTGGATGAGCTGCATGTCGCCGCGTGTCCTCTGTGAGTCAGGATTATAGGCCAGGTTTGGTCTTGGCTGGCCGCTTCTTGGTTAAGCTTGGATTCATGAAGATACACCCATGTATCCTTTTGCGCGTATTTGGCCGCCTTTGTGTTCCTTGGGCCGGCCGGGCCGGGCAGTTGGCCGGGGGTTGTGCTGATGACCTCATCAGGTAGGTTTGCTTACTCCATTGATGGGTTTATTCAAGTTTTTCAGATTTGGATTTATTTTGCTTTACCAGACTTTGCATTAAAGTATGGTGAACCCATCACTCCTCCCCATACTCTTCCTTACTCTCCTACCGAGGCTCCCGAGGCAGAAAGAACATCAAACCTGCTCTTCAGAATCAGGTACGTTTGGTGTTTTTGTATTATATCTCCCTCCGTATCTAATTTTGGTGTTTGGTTATGCAGAAGAACGTACAACACTTCGTTGTGAAGGAGTTCGACGATATGTGTCCATATTGGAAGGATAACGTTGTTGATGACAGCTGTACCAACATCATCAAGGCGCATTTTCAACATTTTGGGCCTTTTAAGTTTGATGTCTCCCATTGGCACCCTGCAGGTTTCATGAATGGGTTGTTTCAGGTTGATGATGTTGGTAAGGTGACTCCTCAGGAAAGAGGCACGAACCGGATGAAGATTCACCATTTCTACCCCAGAGTGCGCCACGGAATGTGGATAGGACAGAAATGATAGAGGCGATGAAGTCCAACTTCGAGACGTGTTTCTCGAATTTCTCCAAGAATGTGATGGTCGGCATTCGAAATTTCGAGAAAAAAGTGGATGCATTGTCGAAGATGGTAGACGTCATGGAGAGCAATCTAGAGCAGCTTAAGGGGGGGGGGGCTGAACATTGTCGGGGAAGGTGGTGCATTTGGTGCGGTTAGTACTCGAACAACCCGATCACGGGTTTTTAAAAAGAAATGATTTATTTGGTCTTTATTTGTGTACACTATTGATTGAACATATTTCGCTATGTGGTTTGATGGTTTGATAATTAGAACCTAATACAGATTTTGAGTAAAGATTTGATTGTGTTATGGAATTTTATTTAAGGATGGATCCCACGTTAATCAAAAACAAGGAGCAAGTGAAAGTGTCTACCGAGGGAAGCAGAGCATTGTACAATACGTACGCATGGAAAAAAAGCCAAAGATGATATGTCTGTTTTAAAACACAAACAAAACACTAAAAAAAGGCAGCAATGCTTGTTCAACGCGCCAAAAGTGTTAGAATGCGTAAACTTGGTCCCACACAACAATCACCGTTCCAAAGAAATAACATCGTGAAAGAAATAATTACAAACAAAAAACGTGGTGGTGGGTATGATCCCTTCGCTGAAGTTGACACACAGAAAGTAAAGGTGCTCAATGATTGGTTGAAACTTGACAAGTAAGTAATCTTTTTAGAATCTTGTCATGCAAGTTATCTTATTTTAGAATCTTGTTGTGTAAGTTATCTTATTTTAGAATCTTATTATGAAAGTTATCTTATTTTAGAATCCTTTTGTGCAGTGATACTTCAAAGGAATCAAACGCGTGGTTTCTCACTCTCCGGGGTCCTCAAAAATGGCTCAACGATTTGATATATTTTTTATGATTGTAGACTTCTGATTAGCATTGCAGACTTCTGATTAGCATTGCAGACTTCTGATTAGCATTGCAAACTTTATGTGTAAATGCAGCATATGGACGCTAGGCTTAACCTTTTGCGGGTTCGTTTCAACAAGCATCCAGAATGGTTCAAGAGCATTCAGATTTGCTTCATTGATTGCATCTTCCAGATGGTTTGGTCTAGCCATCACAAGTATTTCTTGAATTCCACCGGGAATGCAGATGGTTCAGGGCGACTGCTCTCTCCAGGAGCATTTGACTATTATGCAGGAACTAAACCATCGTACTGCAAAACCGGAAAGACATGGGGCCTCAAAGTTGATGACATATATTCACCGCTGCATGTAATGGGTAACCATTGGGTCGCTGTGTGGATATCAATACCGATGATCATATATCCGCGGCTGTGAAGCCATTTGCTCAGATGCTTCTAGCTCTTTTGAATGAGTTATCCCTTAAGCACGAGAAAGGTAAATATCCATGCGATGAGTACACACATGAACGCATTAAAGGTCATGGAGTTCTTCAGAACATCAAGAGTGGAGACTGTGGGGTGTTTACGCTGAAGTACATTGAGTGTCATGCGCTTGGATTGCCATTTCCTAGTGTCTTATGTGATGCAAACATGAAAGCTATTACCGAGAAGTTAGCTGCCGAGATATTCGATGAGACTAATCAATGTGGGACAGAGGAAAGGTCGTATGATCTGCTTGATATTTATGGGTGATGTGTAATATAACTTAGCATGACTTAGTAGTATGACTTAGTATTATGCATAATTAGTTGTGTTGGAAGTTGTTGTGTAGAATGTATATGTTGTAATTATGGTGCAAGATGGTGTTGGATGTTTTTGTAACACACTATCGATGACATCGTGCCTTCTAAGTAATTGAAATTGAAATGATTGTTTCCATGTTTCATAAAATACATTATTATTTCGGCAAACCTTGCTGTAGACTTCTCGGAAGTCTTTTTTGCAGACTTCTCAGAAGTTTTTTTTGCAGACTTCTCGGAAGTCTTTTTTGCAGACTTCTCCCAGACTTCTTTGCAGATTTCTCGACAGAATGCTTTGCAGTCTACTCCTTACTTTAGTTTTCACCACATTGTACATGCTACGCAAAACAAAAATATTACAAAATAAAAATAAAGGAAAATGTTAGTCTCCTCAACAATAATAAAACTAGACTTACACAATTCAATCGATTATGGACGGGTTGTTTGCATTTTGAGCAAGTGTATTGTTTGTGCATTTTTCTTGGCTTCGCTCCTTTTTTCAATGCAAGTTCAAGAAACGCTTGGTACCAAGGATTTTTCCATCGACCAGGAAGACGTCGGACAAATGGCAGAAGACATCTTGCTTTGGAAACAACTGGCAGTTCATCATTTTTTGGATAAATATTATGCGCATATGCCACGTACCAGTAATTTTTCGTGTAGAACAGAGATACCATCATAGACACATGCATATCAATCGTCATCGCAACTGCAATAGCATGTTCACACGGTATTTTTTCAATATCAAACACATGACACCCACACTTGTGATGTTGTAAGTCAACAACACAATCTCGCGAACCTCTTGTCACATAAAACTCCCAACTATCAATGCGTTGCACCTTTAGCTTGAGTGTATTGTGTGAACGTATGACCAACAAATATTCAACTCCTCGAGAGTGCAGCGTTTGTAGTTTCATAGCGTCCTCACGTCTTTTACAAAACCACCTTCCAAGCTTTTCCCGTATGTACTCAAGCAAATACGAAATAGGAAACCCACGTGCTCCTTTTAAGGCAGAATTGATAGATTCTGCAATATTGGTTGTCTTTATGTTATATCTCTCTCCTGTGAAATAAACTCGTGACCAAAGACGTACGTCAACTTTGTCTAAGTAATCTGCAAGGTTACTGTTCATTTTTCGAATTTCATCCATGTAACGGTTAAACTCTGTTATCGTAAATGCGTATGCAGCCCCTTTCACCAAGTATAATAAATGTCTTCCCCTGAACTTCGTGATTATGTTATTTTATAGATGATAATAACATATTGCTTGTTATGCTTGCGGAAAAACACAAGCTCATGCCTTCATTATGGATTTATGTCTATCGGAAACTATAACCAACGGATTTTCATCTGATATACAACAATAAGTTTCGTGAAAAACTATTCCCACGAATCATCATTCTCAGAATCAACAATCCCGAAAGCAAGTGGATATGTTTGAAAATTCCCATCTTGTGCAGTTGCCATAAGCAAAACACCTTTGTACTTTCCAGTGAGATGGGACCCATCAACCACAACAACTCTTCGGAGATATTCAAATCCAAAAATTGAGGCTCCATATGCGATAAACAAATATTTAAATCTTCTATGCTCATCGAGTTCAATAGCAGTAATCGTACCCGGATTGGTTTTCTGAATGGATTGCAAATATGTAGGCAATTTGTCATATCCATCTTTGGTTGTTCCCCTTACCAATTCTTGAGCATATATTAATGATGTGTATGTAGTCGTATAATCCATAGAAATACCAAACATTACCTTCATTGAGTCTTTGATGTGTTTTGGATCCAACTCGCTCCATAAACATTTGAGCAATATATCTTGGAGTACTTTGTTTATGGCCATTCAACCTGTCCGTTACTGATCATGTATGATATTGCACATACTTCGTCACCCAAAACGTGTTAGATTCACTAGATTTGACCACAGCTCGAACCTTTCATGCGCAATCTTTGACGCGACATATTATCACATATAACTACTTTGATGACTTATAAACCTTGAAACCGAATTGCTGTATAATCGACATTCTACGCAAATGTGATACCAAATCAGCCTTGCAAGGAAAATTTTGGTTCACATATAGATTTTCAACACATCCTAGAGTTAACCTTTGTCGTTGCTCGCAACTTCCTTTTTTTGAGATCCTCAACACTAAAACTCAATTTATTATCATCTTCATCACTATATTCATTTTTCAATTTACCGTAAAGATTGTTATCCTCACCATCCGAGTAAACTTTATCATCTTCAACTAAATCTTCATCATCATCAGAGACATCATTATTGACATAGGAAAATCAAATAAGACCTATCTTGACCTACAAGGCAAGTGTGAGCACGAAAATTCAGTTTGAATAACAAGGGAAATGAAAAAGGATGGGTTATTATTAACCACATGGTTGAAATGGTTAAATAGCTACCTTGGGAGAAGAATCAAGGTGGAAAAGTCATGCCCATGCTGCACACAGTCTTGACAACCACACCAAACAGTCATGCCCATGCTGCACACAGTCTTGGCAACCACACCAAACAGTCATGCCCATGCTGTCTCCTCTCTTCTCATTGGTTGTTGACAGGCTCCTCCTCTATTCAAACTCATCCACAAGTTTGAATTCGTTTTCTTTTGTGTTCACATTGTAAATCCTCTATAAAAGGGCTGTAAAGACTCAATGTATAATATACTCTTAGGAGATTCTTCTCCATAAGTCTAAGTCATTTCTCATACTTCTCTTTGAGTTTTCAGATTCAATTCTTCACATTTCTCCTCTATAATCTCAATATTCTTACATGGTATCAGAGCATAAGATCATTCTCTTATCTTTTCTACTCAAATCTCTCAGTTTCTAATCTAAAATTCTGTCAAAATCTCTCAGTCTTTAGACTAAAAACTCACAGTTTCATTCAACCATAAAAGCTGCTTCCTTTGAGCTCTTCAAAGCCTAACAATGGAGGATACAGTTCAAATTAGTTCCAGCCTGAAACCTACGGTGATAGCAGTAGTTCTCAAAGGCTTGAACTACACATTATGGTCAAGAACCATCAAGACAGCCATTTGTGGCAAAGGACTTTGGAATCACATCTTGGAGGATAATACTCCATCTATAGATGATCCAAAGGAGAAGAAGGATGAGGCAACAAGAAAAGAAGAAGCTAGGTGGTTCCAAGAAGATCAATCAGTCCTTGGATTCCTCCAAAATTCATTGGACCCATCCATTCTTGAAGCTTATTCACATTGTGAAACTGCCAAGTCTCTTTGGGACACTCTCAAGAGGGTGTATGGGGATGTTTCAAACCTCAGCCGTGTGTATGAGGTTAAGAAGGCTCTCAATGATCTACACCAAGAGGATATGGAGTTCACAAAATTCCTGGGCAAGTTCCAGTCAACATGGTCCGAGCTTGACATGTTGAGACCAAGTTCTATGGATCCAAAGGTGCTTAATGAAAGGAAGGAACAAGACAAGATATTTGGGCTCCTTCTCAACCTAAATCCAGCCTTTAAGGATGTGATTAAGTCCATCCTGAGAGAGCCAAAACTCCCTGATTTCAAAGAGGTGTGCTCACGGATTCAAAGGGAGCAAGGCAACATTGGTTTGTTTGGTGGTAAAGGAGAACTAGTCATGGCCAACAAAAGCGTGTTTAAGCAAGAGGATAGGAAGAGTGTGATGTGTGAGCATTGTAAGAGGAATGGCCACATCAAGGACAAGTGCTGGATACTTCATCCTCATCTCAAGCCAAACCGGTTCAAGGATTCAAAGGCTAACATCTCTCAAATGGTTGCGACTGAACCGGCAAGTTCATCCAACCAAGGAGGGGAGCTAGCTATGAATGTATCCATGGAGTATGTTAAGAAGAGTGACTTGGAGGATCTCATCAAGGCCTATGCCTCAAAACTCTCGGGTATCACACTCTACTCCCATAAATCGCTTGATAAACCAGATCATAAGTTGGTAGTGGATTCAGGTGCTTCTCACCATATGATTAGCAATGCTAGGTTGTTAAAGAACATTGAACCATGTCTAGGACAAGTAACTATAGCTGATGGTAAGGGTATTCCAATTGAAGGAACCGGAAAATTAAGACTATTTGACAAAGAAACTAATGCATTCTTTGTACCTAAATTTAAGTCTAATCTAGTTTCTGTCAAAAGGCTACTAAAGACCTCAATTGCAATGTTACATTTGGGCCTAACAATGTTTACTTTCAGGATATTAAGAGTGGTAAGATACTTGGAGGTGGTGTAACTCAAGATGAGCTCTATGTTCTTGAAGACCCTCCAAGCAATTTGGATTCCTTAGCTTTCAAATCCTGTGTTTTTGCTAATAAAGATGTCTTATGGCATGCTAGATTAGGACATCCTCATGCTCGTGCTTTAAGCTTAATAATTCCTAATGTCGCTTATGATCACTCAGTTTGTGAGGCTTGTATCCTTGGCAAACATTGTCGTGTTGTTTTCCCTAAATCGTCTACAATTTATGAGCATTGCTTTGATTTAGTACATTCCGATGTTTGGACCTCACCTTACATGTCTAGAGATAGGAATAAATACTTTGTGACCTTTATAGATGAGAAATCGAAATATACATGGGTTACATTACTTCCATCTAAAGATAGGGTTTATGAGGCATTTATAAACTTTCATAATTATGTTACTAATCAATTCAATGCCAAGATCAAAGTGTTAAGATCAGATAATGGAGGGAATACACAAGTCAAAGATTCAAAGCTCATCTAAACAAACATGGAATACTACATCAAACTAGCTGTCCACACACACCACAACAAAATGGAGTTGCTGAAAGGAAGAACCGACACTTAATGGAAGTAGCAAGATCCATGATGTTTCATACCAATGTTCCTAAAAGTTTTTGGGAGATGCAGTCTTGGTTGCTTGCTACCTCATCAATCGGATTCCAACCAAAGTCTTGCAAGATATATCCCCATTTGAGGTACTCAATAAAACTAAACCTTCCATTGATCATTTACGTGTATTTGGGTGTGTGTGCTTTGTGTATGTTCCAGGTGATCTAAGAAACAAGTTGGAGGCAAAGAGCATCAAGTGTATGTTCCTTGGATATTCGACAACACAAAAGGGTTATAAGTGCTATGATCCGAGCAACAACATGACATATGTGTCTAGAGATGTCAAGTTCATAGAAGAACAAAGCTATTATGATCAGAAAGATTGGGAAGGATTGAAGGATCTCTCAAGGTCACCTTCTGATTTGGCTACGAGTTTGAGGTTTCTCTTGAATCATTTGGGAAATGATCTGCCAAAGGATTCAAGACACGAAGAAACAAGAACCTTAAGTAGTTCACAAGATACCCAAGAGAATGAACAAGGGTGGTAACTCAAGAACCAACTCCAATCCAAGAAGAAGCTATGGCCCAAAATCAAGAACAAGACGACTTGGAAGTGGGTATAGAGGAACCTATTCACCAAATGGAAGAGGAAACGGTTGTAGAGGAGGCTGCACCACCTGTTCAGCATTTAAGGAGGAGTACTAGACTTAGGAACACTAGGGTATTCTACAACAACCAGGCCGTGGCTCATCCCATACAAGCTGTTTGTTCCTTTGACCTCTTGCCATCTAGTCATCAAGCATTCCTTGGAAAGATTGAACAAAGTCAGATTCCAAGGACTTATGAAGAAGCTGAGAGCAAGAAAGAATGGTTAGATGCAGTAAGAGATGAGAAGGGAGCTATGGAAAGGAATCATACATGGGATATACAAGAACTTCCCAAAGGCAAGAAGGCTGTGAGTTCCAAGTGGGTGTTCACCATCAAGTATAAGAGCAATGGGGACATAGAAAGGTACAAGGCACGTCTGGTTGCAAGAGGTTTCACTCAGACATATGGAGAGGACTATACTGATACATTTGCACCGGTGGCTAAGCTACACACTGTAAGGGTTGTTCTTTCACTAGCTACGAATCTGACTTGGGACTTATGGCAAATGGATGTCAAGAACGCATTCCTACAAGGAGAACTTGAAGAGGAAGTGTATATGACTCCACCACCAGGCCTTGAAGATTTTTGCAAAGAGGGACAGGTTCTAAGACTTAGGAAGGCAATATATGGGTTGAAGCAGTCACCAAGGGCCTGGTATCACAAATTAAGCTCCACACTTACTGATAATGGGTTTAGGAAATCCCATTCAGATCATACTTTGTTCACTCGTCAAAACTCCAAAGGAATCGTGGCGGTCTTGGTTTATGTGGATGACCTTATCATCACAGGAGATGATAAGGAAGGAATTCAGTCCACAAAGGCCTTCTTAAACAGATCATTTGACATCAAGGATCTTGGAGAGTTGAAGTACTTCTTGGGTATTGAAGTGTGTCGGTCTCAAGAAGGGCTCTTTCTATCCCAAAGAAAGTATGCTCTTGATCTGTTGACAGACACGGGAAAGCTTGGGGCTAAACCAGCCAAAACTCCTCTTGAAGATGGCTACAAGGTCAACGGAAAGGGGGAGAAAGCTGATGAGTTATTTAAGGATGTTTCTCAGTATAGGAGACTAGTTGGGAAGCTGATCTACCTCACCCTCACACGACCAGACTTGTGTTTTGCTGTGAATCAAGTAAGTCAACATATGCAAAAGCCTACTGTATATCATTGGAGCATGGTAGAAAGGATCCTTAGATACATCAAAGGATCTCCTGGTCAAGGTATATGGATGGGCAAGAATGGGAACACTGAGATTGTCGGGTATTGTGATGCGGATTGGGCTGGTGATAGGGTGGATAGGAAATCAACCACTGGGTATTGCACCTTCGTTGGTGGGAACTTAGTCACTTGGAAGACTAAGAAGCAGAAGGTGGTATCATGTTCTAGTGCTGAAGCAGAATATAGGGCTATGAGGAAGCTGACAAATGAAGTAACTTGGCTCAAAGCACTCTTGAAAGATTTCGGTATTGCACAACCAGGGCCAATTACCTTCCATTGTGATAATCAGGCAGCCATTCACATAGCTTCAAACTCAGTGTTTCACGAGAGGACCAAGCACATAGAGATCGACTGCCATAAGGTTAGGGAGAAAGTTCAAGATGGAACCATTCTGCCATGTTATACAAGGAGTGAAGACCAACTAGCTGACATCTTCACAAAGGCAGCAAGTCTCAAAGTTTGCAAGAACATCTTTAGCAAACTTGGGCTTGTTGATTTATCACACCCATGATCAAAGGTCTCCTAATCCAAGAGCAACACACTCTTTTTCCCTTATTAAGGTTTTGTCCCAAGTGGTTTTCCTTAATAAGGTTTTTAATGAGGTGTTGCCTTGGGTTCCCAAGCTTAAGACTTTAGGGTGATTCCAAAGTCTTTAGCTTGAGGGGAGTATTGACATAGGAAAATCAAATAAGACCTATCTTGACCTACAAGGCAAGTGTGAGCACGAAAATTCAGTTTGAATAACAAGGAAATGAAAAAGGATGGGTTATTATTAACCACATGGTTGAAATGGTTAAATAGCTACCTTGGGAGAAGAATCAAGGTGAAAAGTCATGCCCATGCTGCACACAGTCTTGGCAACCACACCAAACAGTCATGCCCATGCTGCACACAGTCTTGGCAACCACACCAAACAGTCATGCCCATGCTGTCTCCTCTCTTCTCATTGGTTGTTGACAGGCTCCTCCTCTATTCAAACTCATCCACAAGTTTGAATTCGTTTTCTTTTGTGTTCATATTGTAAATCCTCTATAAAAGGGCTGTAAAGACTCAATGTATAATATACTCTTAGGAGATTCTTCTCCATAAGTCTAAGTCATTTCTCATACTTCTCTTTGAGTTTTCAGATTCAATTCTTCACATTTCTCCTCTATAATCTCAATATTCTTACAATCATCACCCTTAGAAGAATTTTTTTCACGCTTCACAGAGACACAAAGACGTATAACATGATTTTTGCATAACTCAACCAAGTTACAAACTTGTCTATCATTTGTTACTTTCATAGGAGGAGTATCACACGACATTTGATCTAACAACGCCGGTGGTATAACATAACTTATCTCCAACACATCAAATTGTCTATCGAATCCGAAATCATCTTGTATCATTTTGACAAGTTCTTGATGTTTGCAATCATCCTCAATTACAAACATTTTTCCTCCTCTGATATTATCCACAGGAAAATTCCAAGTATATGTCATATTCCACTCCCCGCAAACAACAACGATTTGGACCATTATCTGCGATACAAATTAATGAATTTGATTAGATCATTGTACACATACTAAATTTTCTCACTGAATCAGACTTCTCAGAGAAGTCTGCTTTAATCGGAGAAGTTTGCTTCAGTGAGAAAAACAGTTTATTCCGGCTGAAGCAGACTTCTCCGAGAAGTCTGCGATATTTATTCCGATCAAAGCAGATTTCTCGAATTCTGTGGCGTTTATTCCTATCAAAGCAAACTTCTCCGAGAAGTCTACTTTGATCAGAATAAACGTCGCAGACTTCTCGGAGAAGTCTGCTTTGGTGAGAAAAACAGTTTATTTCGGCTGAAGCAGACTTCTCCGAGAAGTTTACTTTGATAGGAATAAACGCCGCAGAATTCTCGGAGAAGTCTGCTTCAGCCGGAATAAACTATTTTTCACATCAAAGCAGACTTCTCGCAGTGTGCGACGTTTATTCCTATCAAAGCAGACTTCTCCGAGAAGTATGCTTTGATCGGAATAAACTTCGTAGACTTCTCGGAGAAGTCTGCTTTGATAGGAATAAACTGTTTTTCTCACCAAAGTAGACTTCTTGCAGTTTGTGACGTTTATTCCTATCAAAGTATACTTCTCCGAGAAGTCTGCTTTGATCGGAATAAACTTCGCTGACTTCTCGGAGAAGTCTGCTTTGATAGGAATAAACTGTTTTTCTCGCCAAAGCAGACTTTGCGAAGTCTGCTATTTTTATTCCTATCAAAGCAGACTTCTCCGAAAAGTCTGCTTTGATAGGAATAAACGTCGCAGACTTCTCGGAGAAGTCTGCTTTAGTCAGAATAAACTATTTTTCTCGCCAAAGCAAACTTCGCGAAGTTTGCTTCAGCCGGAATAAACTGTTTTTCTCGCTAAAGCAGACTTCGCGAAGTCTGCTATTTTTATTCCTATCAAAGCAGACTTCTCCGAGAAATCTGCTTTGATAGGAATAAACGTCGTAGACTTCTCGGAGAAGTCTGCTTCGGTGAGAAAAACAGTTTATTCCAGTTAAAGAGAGATTTATTCTGATTAAAGCAGATTTTTCAAAGTCTGCTTTGTAATATATTTACAAAGAATACTTCGAGAAGTCTGCTTTGTAATATATTTACAAAGAATACTTCGAGAAGTGTGCTTTGTAATATATTTACAAAGAAGACTTCGAGAAGTCTGCTAGAGATGTCTGTTTTGTAAATATATTACAAAGCAGACCTCTTGTAACTGTATGAACTGAAAAATATAACCGAAGCCAAAACACGAAAACTAACTTTCGATCTTGATTTTTTAGCTATGCGACTTAAATGATGACCAATATAGACTCCCAGAAGCTTGTTTTAACGGATAATGATGAATTTTTATAAAGTTGGAAGCTTTTGAATGTAGTGTGAAGAGAGAAATTGGAAGAAAATGTGAGAGAAAATGAAAGAGGTTGAGATGAATGAGATTTGATGAATGAATAGAGCTATAATGGTGGGTGTGTCGATGGAATTAAGAGCTCCCAACAACCACGATAATGGTGGTTGTGTGCAATAAAAAAGATGGCATTTTCGTAATATTTTTGAAAAACTTGTTAATAATAGTTTTTGTGTTGTTTTTGTTTTTTTTTAAGTTAATGGTAAAGTTGTAAATAAAGTTATTGTTGAAGGATAAAATAAAGATAGAAAGTTAGTTTTGCAAAAAGAAGTTTAAATAGTTAAAATTGTAATTGAAGACAAATTTTAGGTCAATTTTGCAAATGTCCCTAATAACAATGACATATATTGTAATGATTCTAATAATTTAAAACTATTTATTTATTTATTTGATACTCATTGTGGTAATAATTAATAATATTTTTGTTAATAACACGTTATACTAAAATTATTTATTAAAATATTTCTTAAATAATATATTAGAAAAACGATAGTTAAAAATAGGTAATTATCCTGCATTATTTACAACCAACTTTAGTGAGTAAACAAAACAGAATATTTAGTAAAAACATTCTATCTCTCTTATAATATTATATTAGATTTAAACTCATGCTTTGCACATGAAGAAAAGTATATATACATTATAATTAATTAATTATTTAGTAAATGTAAATTTGATACATACATAATTTATTTATATAAAATATATCCTTTTAAATTTTAATACTGATTACAAATAAAAATAGACAGTGAAATCGGATTATATGAATAAATTTAAATTATCTATATTTTGGATAGAAAATATTATTAAATAGATAAAGAATTGTAAATACGATAAATATTCAATTAATCAAATTTTTTATTTTATATTTTATTTGATTAATTTGTTTTTAAAATTCCTAATATTTGACTTATATTGTGTTTATATTTTATGTCGAAGTATTAAAAATTTATATATAGTAAACATTTAAATATTTGTTTATTGTCATTTGTGTAAATACTATAATAAATTATGTCTCATATAATATTTAACTTAAAATGCTCTATTGGTGTGATATGTCAGCATGACACACTTGTAAATTACACATGAAGATGATTTGTTAAAATATTTTTAAATTAATATATTAAAGATTAATAATTTTCTATTTTATTAATACATATAGAAAATGTAAACTATTGCTCGTAAAAATTTATTTAAAAATCTATAGAATACCTCGCTTCCTAATAAAATTTATAGAAGGCATCGCTTTCTAAAAAATTTCTAGAAGGCTCCGCCTCCTAAGAAAATTTATGAAAAGTTATCTCATAAAATATGGAATGTCTTGAGTCGTAAGAAAAACTATGAAAGACCATGTGTTTTTACTTATATGGGAGATTATACCTCATGAAATTATTTAATTTTATCAAATGTTTTTAATAAAATTATTTTCATTTATGTAATCATTATGCCCAAATTTGTTTTCAAAATTGATCATACATGTTTATAGAATTAAAATCTATACCTAATTTTTTAAAATTTTTTATCATAAATATTTATTAAAAATGATTAAAAAATATCTTTTAGAAAACTTATGCTTAACACATTGTTTTATTATATAGATAATTATAATGTCAAATTTGGTAAAGTTATATATCTGGAAATATTATATGACATGGGTAGTAATTAAAAAATGCATTTGAAAGCAAAAGATTTTTTTGGTACTATCGATAAGTCGGAAACAACGTCTAATGAGAAAAAACAAAAACCATGATATTTTTGTGTCACCACATCCACGATGGTTTAAAAGATGAATATATCACAAAATAAGATCCTACAGACCTTTGGCAATCACTTTAAGATTGTTTTGATTACCAAAAATATACGATCTTACCGAAAGCCAAACACGAGTGGTAAAATCTACAGTTTCAAGATTACAAAAGTATTAGTGAATACAAGTCCGCATTGTTTGAAATTAGTTCTAAGATGACATTATGTGGAAAAAAGTAGATGATTATGATATGATTGAAAAAACTTTTCAAACATTTCATCTTGGAAATATAAGCCCGCAACAACAATATCGAGCAAAGGGATAGACTAATTATTCGGATTTGATGCAAGTCCTCTTTGGTGCTGAAAAATAATGAGTTTGTGAAGAACCATTAATCTCATCCCACTGGATCAGCTTCATTTCCAAAAGTGAATGTTGCATCATCCAGTTACAATAATTGGCAAAGACATGAACGTGGCCGAGGCCATGGTTGTGATCGTGGTCATAAACGAGGAGGTGGACTGGAAGAGGAAAACGAAAAGGTTTTCGTCCCAATGATTTTGAATTTGGAAAAGTCCCAAAAAATAAAGTTGGTCGCATATCTGTTGTATGCCAAAACATGCAATATGTAAACATTTGTTATAGATGCGGTATGAAAGGATATTGGTCTCGTACTAGTCATGCACCAAAATTTTTGACCGATCTATATCAAGAATCAAAAACAAAAAAGGAAAAAAATGAAACCAACTTTATCTCGGATGAATCCGTACCTTCTTTCGATGGAGTGCGTAACTCGAAGTTGTTGATTTTCTAGTTAATTCAAAAAATACCAAAGAAAAACAAGATAATTACTCGGCCATCACTAACCAGAATTGGGAATGGATCCCCAAATATTCTTAGAGAGGATAAATAGTGATATATGTGGATCTATTCATCCATCACGCGAGTCATTTTGATATTTTATGGTTTTGATTGGCGAATCTAGTAGATGGTCACATGTTTTTTTATTAACCACACAAAATGTGATATCGCAAGATTCATTGTCCAAATAATCATGTCAAGAACAAAATTCTTTGATTATGCTCTAAGGAAAGTAAGACTTGATAACAATACTGAATTCATTTTACAAACTTTTAATGATTATTGTATAGCTCTATCGATGTTTAACACCAATTCCGCAAGCACAAAATCGCATGACTGAGTTGTTGATCAAACGGTTATAAATTATTGCTAGACCATGCTATATTGCATGCAACAATGTTGTTCCATATATGACTAACTGGATATCATCAATATTCCCCACTACAATTGACATGTGGCCAAAATTCCGTTATATCTCATCTCCTTATGTTCCCATAGACCCACCACAAAGAACAAAATGGGATCACAAAATTACTATGAATATAAAGGGTATACGTCACCGAGTATTATTCGATATCTTGAATTGCGAACTTTTGACATATTTACGGCACGGTTTTTACTATCATTTAAATGAACATGAATTTCCTACGTTAGGGGGAGGAGTTAAACAAGTTCATGAAGATATTAAATGGTATACACCATTTTTGGTATATCTTGATCGCTCATAAATCAATGTGAATTGGAATTTCAAAAAATTATACATTTGCAAAATATAGCAAATCAGTTACCAGATGCATTTACAGACATAAAAATGACAAAATCATCTATATCCGATGTGAATGCCATATATAGAATTAATGTTCCTGTATAATATGTTGATGGAAGTAAAGAAAATGCGCCCAACATTCAGTTAAAGAAAGGGATACCGATATGATCAAAAGATAAAAATCCTCGTAAGAAAATTTTTTTGGGAGAACAAAAATGAAAAGGTTCCTGAAAACCCTCTCAATGAACAATGTATTGAAGACATTTGTGAAACAGTCTAGTGGACATATTGATGAAAGATTGAATATCAATCTCACAAGCGGTACGGCCGTGACTCGCAAGACCGAGAATCTCTCTTGGCTTAAGCGGGCAAGGGAACTAAAAGGAGGGGGTTTTGATCGAATCACACGATCAAAAGTGAACCAAGGGAGTTTGAATCTCTCAAACTAACTTGGCCGTGGCTTCAATAGAAAGGAAGTGAATCACACACTTTATTTCTAAAGAACAAGAACAAGACTCAAAGACAAGGCTTTGAAGAAAATACTTTGTATTCAAATTTAATTTCAATGGGGGTCTATCTTTACAATGAGGTCGTGCTGAGCTTATATAGTGCTCCTAGCAATGGTCCTAAACCTAAAAAGGAGAAAAGGAAATCATACATTTAAAATATATGTATGGAAAGTGTATATGCTTGTATCTTGAGAGCTTTGGGACAAATTTAATGTGTCTAGGTACATACTGGATGCTTTGGAAAGTCTTCAATACGTGTCCAAGTTGCAAGGAATAGAGATATTGCAATATGAACACATTAAGTGCACTTCGGTCCATATATGGCAAGTCTTGGAGGAAAGGGATTCGCTTGATCCTCTGGTGGCTGGTGCATGGTAGGTTTATTTTGGGCTTCCTTAGGACCTTAATAATATCTCCTGGACGCCATGTTTTGGTTTGCAATTGATTAAACCAGTTGGCCATCTCACTTGCCATAAACGGCTCCAATCGGTTCATTTGAAGGCACGGATAGACCCACCTGGTCCAAGGCGTGTTTGAGCTTCTAGAAGTGCTTAAGGAAACTCCTAGAAGTACCAAAAAGTCTACTGGTCACCAAAGAAACGTTTGAAGACTTTCATATAAGGAAAGTTCCAAATATGGTAAGTTTCGAAAACTCCAATTTGATGTATGGTGCATGACTTGATCTGGCCTTGTTTTGGGTGAGCTGCATGTCGCCGCGTGTCCTCTGTGAGTCAGGATTATAGGCCAGGTTTGGTCTTGGCTGGCCGTTTCTTGGTTAAGCTTGGATTCATGAAGATACACCCATATATCCTTTTGCGCGTATTTGGCCGCCTTTGTGTTCCTTGGGCTGGCCGGGCCGGGCAGTTGGCCGGGGGTTGGGCTGATGACCTCATCACATATAAACATTAATGTTCAAGAGATATAAAGGTTCTAGAAGAGCCGTATAAAGAAATTCGTACAGAAGACGAATGCGATACAACAAATATGAGATTTCCATTAACTATACCTAAAATAGAAAATGATGGTTTAGGAATAAAATAGAATATATTGATGGAATGAATATTTTCTTTTTCTATATCCAAAGAAAATGAAAATGAGAATGATGATCTAATTTCCGTATGAGATTGTAAAAAAAGACATGATTGGGAGATGACAAATAATCATGAAAAATGAATTATTCTCCCTAAAAAATTGTATTTGGATCCATTGTCATTACAATTGAAGATGTCATACGAGTTGGGTACAAGTGGATTTTTGTGAGAAAAAATAAAAGATGAGATTACGAGATATAAAACATGTCTTGTGACACAAGATTTTTCTCAAAAACTAGGAATTTATGAAGAAACATATATATTATCCGATTATGGATGCAATCACATTCAAATACTTAATGATCCCATCATTATCCAAAAGATTAGAATTGCACCCTATGGATGTAATTACTGCATATTTATATAGAACACTTGATAGTGATATATATATATGAGAATTTAAAAAGAATTCAAGATCCCAAAAGATCAAAAATCCCTAAAGGTCACATGCAACTCAGACTTTCTTTTTTAGTTGATGCATTTGTCTTTTTATGTATTGTTGGATTTCCTTTTGTTTGTGATTTCCTTGTTGTATTTTTCATTTATTTTAGCCATTAGTTCAAGCTAAAGAACCATTATATGAGGTTTTCCTGCAGTTTTGTAATTTTCAACCTTTTTGATATCAATAAAGATCGAATTTTATTTCAAGAGAAAGAACCTTTATGAGTTTAACCAAGAGAGCGTCGCTGCCTCTTTGCTTGAACTTAACATGCTGTATCAAAGAGTTTTCACCCTATTTGTAGTGAGCCTCAAATTCCCCACACGCTCTTGCCTTGATTCCACTAGAGAGAGAGTGACCGCCAACTCATTAGATCCTCACCTTATCTCCCTTTACTGCACAAAGAGAAAGTGACCACCAAGTCGTATCACTACCAGCCCTTGTCCTTTAAAGGCTTCATACGGGTTCTTACATCATGTGGTATGAAATCTAAAAATTCTTACATCCAGGTTTCAGTCTATTTCATTTGTTTTATTCGGTTCTTTAGATCGATAGTAATAGAGTAGTTCCATCGCACTTTAGTAGTATAAGAAAAAAACACAAAAATCAGTTTGCATCTTGTTTGAGTTGTAGCTTAGTCTTGAGAAAATAGGAATAGAACAAAAAAACGAAGTAGTAGAAAAGAGGAAAATAGGACATATCGCAATCCAAAGAAAAAGAAAACCACTAAAGAGAAAATTCCTTTTTCTAAGCAATTGCCTTTGTCTTTAACCTCGTCGACCAAGTCTTTCTTAGTATTTTAGTTAGATTTCCAGTTCTCTTACCTTTAACATAGTATAATATACCTAATCTATTAATTGAGAAGCATTTTAACAAAAAAAATCCTCACGTTCACATGTGATTTACCGATGTTGTCATGCTGACATGTCACACTATTATATATTTTTAAAGCAAATATTACATAAGACATAATTTAATAGAATATTTACGAAAATGACAATAGACAAATATTTAACATTATATTATATGTAAATTTCTAATATTTCAACATAAAAGAGATTTTGACATAAAAGAGCAAACACAACATACAAATTTTTTTAGAAATTTTGAAAAAATAATCAAACAAAATATAAAACAAAAATTTGTTTTAATTGAATATTTATCGCATATATAATTTCTTACTTATTTAATAATATTACCTATCCAAAATAGAAACAATTTAAATTCATTTTATATAATCTGATTTCATTCTCTATTTCAATTTTATAATAAATATTAATTTTTAAAGATTTATTTAAATTAAAGATAAATAATATTATGTTTTTAATTTATATTTATAAAATAAATAATTAATTATAACATTGAACATTTTTTCGCCACACAGAACGTTGATCTAAATTTAGTTTACATTATTAAAAACACCATAAAACCACAAAAAGAAATCATAGACTTCATATTCACATATTTTGCATTAATTCGTTTCTTGATAACTACTTACCGAATAAGGTATTCTTTTTTTTTCTTGCAACCAAAACTATGGGAGAAGAGGGCGGAGTACCACAAGATGTCGTGCTGCAGATGCTCATTTCCATGAGAGAGGATATGAGGAGTTTTGGAGTTTGATTTGTACGGCTAGAGCAACCATACATACGAGCAACCGTAAGACAAGGCCAAAAAGACTACTAGCTAGTAGGTGAAGATGGAGGTCTTCTTTTTGAAGAAGGAGACTTCTATCAAGAGCACATGACACCTCAACAGCCTCAACACCCTAGGAGACATGAACTAATTCGAGGCCTCGAATTAGATACTATAAACCTCAAGAAAGTAAATTGGAGGTTAAACTAACGCCCCTACTTTTGCAACAAAATCGGATTCAGAGACCTACATGGATTGGGAGAGGCGTTTAGAGTACATCTTTGAATGCTACAACTACAATGAGCACAAGAAGGTAACCCTAGCAACTACCTAACTTACTGAGATTAGCTTGGTGGAATATGGAAGTAGCCGAGAGGAGAAAGCAAAGATATGGCACCTCGGACAATTGAGCGACATGAAGTACCTTCTTAGATCAATGTATATCCCAGACCATATCATAGGGATTTACAAAAATATTTTAGGAAGTTGGTGTAGGGATCTCGGAGTGTAGATGGATATTTCGAGGAGTTTGGGAAGCTCATGAACTTTCTTGATCTAGAGAAGTTCGAAGAAGCTCTAATGGCACAATTCATAGCTGGTCTTCAAGAACGCATTGCTCGAAAGGTGGAACGAGTTAGATACAATCTTACATGAGCTATTGCATTTTGCACTGCAAGTAGAGCAATAAATCAAACACGAGACACTCATGACTAACCGACCAAAGAGCAATCAACAATGGCCCGTGAACAACAACCGTCCATTAGACAAAGGAAAGACTATAGAAGTGCAGTCTCGGTTCAAGAGCAAGAATGGCAAGCCATTTAAGACATTCTGGCCAGAAAAAGGTAAGTATCCTAACCTTAATCAAGCTATGACACTTGACATTACATATTTTAAGTACTAGGGCTGAGGACGCATGGTAAGGGACTTACCAAACATGCGGGTGATGATCATCATTCCGAATGGTGATTATGAGTCGCAAGGCGACCAAGATGAGGTGTCAAATGGCTTAAAGGATGATGTAGAGTATCCTGACATAAGAGAGCTCCTAGTGACCACGAGGCAACTAAGTGTTTTGGTACAACCTAAAGAGAAGGTCCAAAGAAAGAATCTCTTCCAAACTCGGTGTACCATCAAGGATAAGGTATGTAATCTTGCAAATGATGGTGGTTCTTGCACTACAAGAAACAAGCGATTTGCGACCACACAAGTGGTCACAAAATGGCCACAAATCGCATATTTGCGACTACTTTGCGACCACGGGCTGTGCTCGCAAATCTTTTGTCACAAATTCTTGTGGTCGCATATTGGTGGCAAATTTGCGACTATTTTGTGACTACGATAATAGTTGTATATTTTGCGATCAATTAGCGACCACGACGTGGTCACGAAAATTGCGACTAATTTGCCATTACGAAAGAGTTACAAATTTTGCGACCAATTTACTACTACGCATTGGTCACTAAAACCATGGTCGCAAATTGGTCAAAAAATATTGCGACCAATTTTCGATTACGTTTGAAAAACAAAACATATAACTATAATTAGAAAACAAACAATTTTTTCTGAAATATGGTCGCAAATTATTCACAAAAATTATGATAAATTACGACCACGGATGTTTTAGTAAACAGTGTGGTCACAAATTAGTCACAAATTTTTTTAACCAATTTGCGATCATATATGTTTTAGTAAATAGTGTGGTAAAAAAATTGGTCAAAAATTTGTGACAATTTGCGACTACATTGTTTAAATAAACAGTGTGGTCGCACATTTAAATAGTGTGGTCGCAAATTGGTCACAAGTTTTTTGACCAATTTGTAACCACACTATATAAGTAAACAATGTGGTCAGAAATTGGTCACAATATTTTTGTGACCAATTTATGACCATCCTGTTTATTTAAACAGTGTGCTCGCAAATTGGTAACAAAAAGTTTGACTAATTTGCGACAACGGTTTAATATTTTTTAAAAGGAAAATTTATATCTTAAAACATTTTAAAAATTTATTAAATATTTAAAATAATCTATTTTCTAATTGATTAATTATTAATAATATTTATTTGTAGTAATTATTAATTGTTCTTACTAATTATTTCCAATATTTATTATTTATAAATATATTAATTATTTATTATTTGTTAATTAATATATTAATTTATTTTTAGTCAATTATTTATAGTATTAATTAATTAATTATTAATTTTATACAATTAAAATATAAATAAAATTATTAAAAGAAAATTCTTGATATAAATTAATTATAAAATAAAAATTATAATTTATTCAGAGGCCCATTTGCAAAATTGGCCTAAAACATTTGTTCAATTGTAATTTTAACCCCATTAAACTTTTTTTTTGCAAAAATAGTTTTTATCTATTTTTTATCTTTCAAAAATAACTTTATTTACAACTTTGCTATTATCTTATAATTATTTAAAAAAAAATACAAAACACCATTATGAACAAACTTTTGAACAATATTACGAAATTGTCATTTTTTTATTGTACACAACCACCATTGTCATGGTTGTTGGGAGCTCTTAATGCCATCGACACACCCACCAGTTACCTCTATTCATTCACCAAATCTCATTCATCTCAACCTTTTTCATTTTCTCTCAAATTGTTTTCCAATTTCTCTTTTCACACTATCTTCAAAAACTTTCAACTTTGCAAAAGATCATCATTCTCCGTTAAAACAAGTTTTTGGAAGTGTATAGCAGTTGTCTTTGAAGTCGCTTAGCTTAAAAATTAAGATTGAAGGTTAGTTTTCGTGTTTCGACTAAGATTTTCTTATTCTAGTTTCTCGAAAAGTTTGCTTTATATTTCATTATCAAAGCAGATTTCTCGAGAAATCTGCTTTGTCAATAAAAAATCGTTTTGATGAAAAAAAGTTTTCTGCAATTGACCATGAATTTTTTCCAAATCAAACTTCTCGAGAAGTCTGCTTTGGTGACAAAAGGTTACTTTTCTGCAATTGACCATGAATTTTTTCTATTGGCTGGGATAAATCTTGCAGACCTCTCAAGAAGTCTGTTTTGGCCGAAATAAACCATTTATTTCGATCAAATCATACTTCTCCAGAAGTGTACTTTGGAAAAAAATCATGGTCATTGCAAAAGACTAACTTTTTTTGTCACCAAATCAGAATTTTCGAGAAGTCTGTGAGATTTATTTCAATCAAAGTAGAATTCTCGAGAAGTCTGTTTTAGAAAAAATTTATGGTCAATTGCAGAAAACTAACATTTTTGTCACCAAAGCAGATTTCTCGAGAAGTTTGCGAGATTTATTCCGATCAAAGCAGACTTCTCGAAAAGTATGCTTTGGAAAAAATTCATGGTCACTTGAAGAAAACTAATTTTTTTCACCAAAGCAGACTTCTTGAGAAGTAAGCGAGATTTATTCCGATCAAAGTTTATTCCGATTAAAGAAAACTTCTCGATAAGTGTGCAAGATTTATTCCGGCCAATAGAAAAATTCATGGTCAATTGCAGAAATGTAACCTTTTTGTCACCAAAGCAGACTTCTCGAGAAGTTTGCTTTGTATTTTATTTACAAAGCACACTTCTCGACAAGTCTGCCTCATTGCCAAAAAGGTTTATTCTGGATGCAGCAGACTTCTTGAGAAGTCTGCTTCAGTGACAAAAAAGTTTATTCCGGATAAAGCAGACTTCTCGAGAAGTCTGCTTTGCAAATAAAATTCAAAGTAGACTTCTCGAAAAATCTGCTTTAGTGAAAAAAGGTTTATTCCGGAGAAAGCAAACTTCTCTAGAAGTATACTTTGTAAATGAAATCAAATCAGTTAATATGTGTAGAATGATGTAATAAAATTCATTAATTGTGTTGCAAATAATGGTCCAAATCTGTGTTGTATGTGGGTAGTGGAATATGACAGAGACTGGAATTTTTCTAAAAGGAGGTAAAATATTTGTAGTTAAGGATGATTCCAAACATCAATAACTTGTTAAAATGATAAAAGATTATTATGGATTCGATAGACAATATGATGTGTTAGAGTTAAGTTATGTTCGACCACCTGCGTTGTTAGATAAAATCCCACACAATACTTTTTCTATGAAAATGACAAATGATAGACAAGTTCGTAACTTGGTGGAGTTATACAAAAATTATGTTATACGTTTTTGTGTCTTTAGATGTGTGAAGCATGAAAATAATTCGTCTGAGGGTGATGATGTCTCTGATGATGATGAAGATTTCGTTGTTGATGAATATGAGAATAAAGTTTACTCCGACGGTGAGGATTACAGTCTTTATGGTAAAGTGAAAGATGAGAATAGTGATGAAGATGATAAGAAATTAAGTTTTAGTGTTGAGGATATCAGAAAAGGATATTACGAGAAAGGACAAAGCTCTACTCTGGGATGTGTTGAAAACCTATATGTGAACCAAAGTTTTCCTTGGAAGTCTGATTTGGTATCACATTTGCGTAGGATGTCGATTATGGAGAAATTCGGTTTCAAGGTTTATAAGTCGTCGAAACAGTTGTATGTGGTAGTATGTTGCATAAAAGATTACGCATGGAAGGTTCGAGCTACGGTCAAATCTAGTGAATCTAAAACATTTTGGGTGAAGAAATATGTATAAGATCATACATGTTCAGTCACGGACAGGTTGAGTGGCCATAGACAAAGTACTCCAAGATACATCGCTCAGATGTTTATGGAGCGAGTCGGAATAATTGATGGAATTACTCCAAAACACATCAAAGACTCAATGAAGCTAATGTTTGGTATTTCTATTGATTATACGACTGCATTCAGATCATTAATATATGCTCAAGGATTGGTAAGAGAAACATCCGAAGATGTGTATGACAAATTCTAACTCTTTCAAATACCCAACATGCATTTTTTTTGCATTGGGCTCTTTCATTAACTGATAGAAAGATCAGTTTGTCTACCATATTTTTTCTTAAAAAAAAAGGTAAAGAAATTTTGATCCCCGATCTGAGTCTCGTCTTTCGAAGGGTCTCGTTTCGTTCATATGCCGCCCATTGCAATCCATTCAGAAAACCAATCCGGGTATGGTTACTGCTATTGAACTCGATGAGCATAAAAGATTTAAATATTTGTTCACCGTATATGGAGCCTCGATTGTTGGGTTTGACTATCTCCGAAGAGTTTTTGTGGTTGATGGGTCCCATCTCACTGGAAAGTACAAAGGTGTTTTGCTTGTGGCAACTGCAAAACATGGGAATTTTCAAACATATCCGCTTGCTTTCGGAATTATTGATTCTGAGAATGATGATTTGTGGGAATGGGTTTTCACGTAACTTCGTTATTGTATATCAGATGAAAATCCGTTGGTTATAGTTTTCGATAGACATAAATCCATAATGAAGGCATGCACACCTTTTTTTCTGCAAGAGCACCAAGGAATATGTTATTATCATCTACAAAACAACATAATTACGAAGTTCAAGAAAAGACATTTATTGTACTTGGTGAAAGGTACTGCGTACGTATTTACGATGACAGAGTTTAATCGTTACATGGATGAAATACAAAAAGTGAACATCAACCTTGCAGATTACTTAGACAAAGCTGACGTACGATTTTGGTCACAAGTTTACTTCCCGGGAGGGAGGTATAACATAAAGACAAGCAATATTGTAAAATTTATCAATCATGCGTTAAAAGGAGCACGTGAGTTTCTTATTTCGTATTTGCTTGAGTATATACAGGAGAAGCTTGGAAGGTGGTTTTGTAAAAGACGTGAAGATGCTATGAAACTATAAACACTACACTCTCGAAGAGTTGAATATTTTTGACCATACGTTCACACAATGCACTCAAGCTAAAAGTGCAACACATTAGTTGGGAGTTTTATGTGACAGGAGGTTCGCGAGATTGTGTTGTTGACTTACAACATCATAAATGTCGGTGTCGTGTTTTTGATATTGAAAAAATACCGTGAAAACATGCTATTGCAGCTACGATGACAATTGATATGCATGTTTCTACAATGGTATCTCCGTTTTACACGAAAAATTACTTGTATGCGGCATATGCATATAATATTTATCCGAAAAATGATGAATATCAAGCTGTTTCCAAAGCACGATGTCTTCCATTGTTTGTCCGACGTCTTCCTGGCCGACAAAAAAAGTTTAGGTACGAAGCATTGCTTCAACTTGCGTTGAAAAAGGAGCGAAACCAAGAAAAGCGCAGAAGCAATACATTTGCTCAAAATGAAAACAACCCGGCCATAATCGACTGAAGTGTGTAAGTCTAGTTTCATTATTGTTGAGAAAACTAACATTTATTTTTACTACTATTTTTGTTTAAAAGTACAATGTGATGACAAAAAAAGTAAGGAGTAGTCTGCCAAGAAGACTGTTGAGAAGTCTGGCGAAAAGTCTACCAAGAAGCATGCCGATATAAGTATGTATTTTATGAAACATGAAACCAAACATTTCAATTAATTAGAAGGCACAATGTCATCGATGGTGTGTTACAAAAACATCCAACACCATCCTGCACCGTAATTACAACGCATACATAAACTAGTCACAACTAATTAAGTCATAATACTACGTTATACTACTAAGTTATACTACACATCACCCATAAATTTTTTTCTTCCCACGTTGATTAGTCTCGTGGAATATCTCGGCAGCTAACTTCTCTCTAATAGCTTTTCATGTTTGCATCACATAAGGCACTAGAAATGGCAATCCAAATGCATGATACTCAATATACTTCAACGTAAACACCACAAAGTCTCCATTCTTGATGTTCTGAGGAACTCCATGATCTTTGATGCGTTCATGCGTGTACTCGGCGCATGGATATTTATCTTTCTCGTGCTTAAGGGATAACTCATTCAAAAGAGCTAAAATCATATGAGTGAATGGCTTCACAGCCACGGACATACAAACATCGGACGTGTGATTGACGTCGCTGTCCCATATTATGATGTGATGCATTGGTATTGATATCCACATAGTGACCCAATGGTTACCCATTACATGCAGCGGTGAATATATGTCATCAAATTCGAGGCCCATGTCTTTCCGGTTTTGCAGTAAGATGGTTTAGTACCTGCATGATAGTCAAATGCTCTTGGAAGGAGCAATCTCCCTGAACCATTTGCATTCCTGGTGGAATTCAAGAAATTCTTGTGTTGGCTATACCAACCATCTGGAAGATGTAATCAACGAAGCAAATCCAATAGCTCTTAAACCATTTTGGATGCTTATTGAAGCGAAGCCGCAAAAGGTTAAGCCCAGCGTCCATATGCTGCATTTACACGTAATGTTTTCATTACTAACATGAAGTCTGCAATGCTAACTAGAAGTTTGCAGTGCTAATCAAAAGTCTGCAATGCTAATCAGAAGTCTACAATAATATACCACTTCGTTGAGCCATTTCGATGGATCCTGAAGAGTGAGAAACTACGCGTTTGATTCTTTTGAAGTAGCACTACAATGATTCCACAATGAGTATTAGTGAGGTAATATACAAGATAACTTGCACAACAAGATTCTAAACAAATAATAAAAAATAACATACAAGATAATTTGCATAATAAAATTCTAAAAAGATAACTTACGAGTCAAGTTTCAACCAATCATTGATCATTTTTACTTGTTGTTTGTCGACTTCAGTGAACGGATCATACCCACCACCATATTTTTTGTTTGTAATTATTTCTTTCACCATGCTATTTCCTTGGAACGTGACTGTTATGTGAGACCAAGTTTACGAAATCTAGAAATTTTGGCGCGTTACACAAGCATAGCTTCTTTTTTTAGTGTTTTGTTTATTTTTTAAGGCACACAAATCATCATCTCTCGGCTTTTTTACCGTGCGAACATATTTTTAATGCGGGATCCATCCTTAAATCAAATTCCATAACACAATCAAATTTTTAGTGCAAAGAAGTATGCAAATATTATATCTAAAAGAAGTATGCAAGTATTAGGTTCTAATTACCAAACCAAAACAGCAACGAAATAGGTTCGATCAATATAGTGTACACAATTAAGGACCAAATAATCACCATTTTTTCTTTTTTTAAACCGTGGGATCAAGTATTTCGAGAACTAACTACACCAAACGCACCATCTTCACCGACAATGTTGAGGCCTCCCTTAAGCTCCTCAGAGTTGTGCTCCATGACTTCCACCTTCTTCGACAATGTATAAACTATTTTCTCGATATTTTGTATGCCGACTATCACCTTCTGTGAGAAATTCGAGAAACATGTCTCGAAGTGAGTTTTCATAGCCTCCATCATATCTGTCCTATCCACACTCCGTGGCGCCCTCCTCGACAGAAAAGGTGAATCTTCATCCGGTTCATTGCTTCTTTTCTGAGGAGTCACCTTACCAACCGTAGCCGCAACCTTATCAACCTTACCAACATTGAGAAAACCATTTATCATACCTTCAGCTGCACAATAGAAGGCATCAAACTTTCAAGGGCCAAAGTGCTTAAAATACGCTTTGATGATATTCTTACATTTGTCATCAATAACGTCTTCCTTCCAATATGGCCACATTTCGTTGAACTCCTTCACAACAAAGTTTTGCACCCTCTTCTACATCACCAAACACCAAGATAAGTAACACGGGGAAATGAAGTACAAAACAATCCATTTCATAATGTACCTGATTTTGTAGTGCCGCTTTGATGTTCTTAAGACCTCGAGAGCCACGGTAGCATAGTATGGGAAGATTAGGTGGAGGCAAAATGGGTTCACCATACTTTGATGCAAACTTTGGTAGAGCGTAATAAATCCAACACTGTAGAAATTGAACAAACCCTTCAATGGAGTAAGCATACCTGCCCCCAAGTCCTTATCTTTTATGGACAACATCAGCTTTTTAAATGCCACTTTACCCCATGGGTAGCTCTCAAATGTAGGTAGATCCATCACGAGTCTAGCAAAGTTGACATTTATACCTGCTCTACGATCCCGTGCATCAATGAAAGATCTAAAAATGGCCAAATACCCCAACCTCTCCTCCCAGGTCCACGAACCACAATCTAAACAAGCGTCAATCAAATTCCTAATACTAGGACCTTCATTAATACATACACCAATCTTCTTTCAAAACAATTTCATTTCCTTGGTGACTTCTACATTCGGCTTTTCATCTATACTGTCATCATATTTGCAGTTTAACCCCGTCAAATGCTCAAACTTGTTAAGGGAGAACCTTACCAGATTATCATCGATCAAACACCAAATCTCGTATTTGCCATCACACTAGCCTGGAAGCCAATCCGAAATCCATCTTGTAGAATTTCAAGCATACACCGAGAGGTGAATTGCATAAGAACTCCCATTCATCAGCAGGGAGAACAACGTCGAGCACAAACATTAATTCAACATCGCAAGAGTGATATGCAATGCTTTTATCAGGGATTGGCTCCTAGTTTTTTGTGAAAATGCAAACTGGAAAATCAACTTGCTCCATTTTAAAGACTTAATCACACAAAATAGTTAATCAGAATATTATATAAGAAATATGCAAAGTGAAGAAGTCTGCTTTGTAAATGAAATACAAACCACACTTTTCGAGAAATCTGCTTTGTAAATAAAATTCAAAATAGACTTCTCGAGAAGCCTGTTTTGTAAATAAAATTTAAAGCAGACTTCATGAGAAGTATGCTTTGTAAAGAAAATTCAAAACATACTTCGGAGGAGTCTGATTTGTAAATAAAATACGAAACAGATTTCTTTAAAAGTCTGCTTTGTAAATAAAATTCAAAGCAGACTTCATGAGAAATCTGCTTTGTAAATAAAATTCAATACATACTTCACAAGAAGTCTGTTTTGTAAATAACATTCAAAACATACTTTTCGAGAAGTGTGTTTTATAAATAAAATTCAAAGAAAACTTTTCGAGAATTCTGCTTTGTAAAGAAAAAGATTTACTTCCGTCAACTACAAAAACTTATGCGACTAAACTTATTTTCATCCGTACTTTTTGAGTCTTCATATAACTACATAAACTGTATTTTTCTTTCATAAATTATACAAATTTCATAAATTATTCTAATTACAGAAATTCTATTGATGTTTACGCGTTAAATAGCTACTAAATTTGGTTCTAATTCAAAAATCTTGTTTTAATTTGGGTTTATTTTGAAATTAAGATTATTTTTTTGAAGTAAAATAAAGTTTAATAATAATTTAATGTGTAAACATTAACGGGATTTTTGTAATTAGAATAATTTATGAAATTTATGTAGTTTACGAAAGAAAAACACAATTTATGAAACTAATAAAAAAACCCAAAAAGTAAGGGTGGAAATAAGTTTATTCGAATAAATTCGTGTAGTTGACGGAAGTAAACCCTAAAGAAAATACAAAACAGACTTCTCTAGACGTCTGCTTTGTAAAGAAAATACAAAACAGACTTCTTTTGAAAGCAAGCATAATCCCGAAAACTACAGAAAAATGCAACAGAATAACAGTCAACGCAAGCACAATCCCAGAAAATACAAAACATACAACAAAATAATCGTCAACGCAAGCACAATCCCAAAAACTATAGAAAAATGCAAAAAAAAAACCATTAACGCAATCAAAATCCCAGAAACCATAAAAATGCAACAAAATATTTAGAAAAATCATATGAAGCCGTTAAAAATCATATATATAGAAAAATATTCATAAAATCATAGATCTAACAAAATATTCAAAAAATCTAACAAAAATTACATACCTTCGATGGCGGCGGTGCGGAATCTGAGACGTCTCGGGAGAAATCTATACCAAAAACAAAAAAAAAAGAAATTCAAATACAGTTTCTAAATAAACCCGCCGAAACAAAATTTTAAATATATTTAGAAACCATTTTTCTCTCAAAAACCACGAAAATTGTTTCTTACCTACGAGTGCGGCGGTGGAGGGGACTCCAAACCGACACGATGACAACCTATAACAAAAAAGCCACCAAATAATTATTTTTGAAAAAACCTCTGGAAAACTATTTTTCCAAAACTGAACATATACCTATGACGGCGGCACGGCGGGGCGGATTCCGAAACGTCGGGATATCTATGACAAAAAATCCAATAAAAAATCAAAACAAAAATAATAGATCAAACATAAATTAAAACATGTAGATCTATCAATGGAAAACAAAAACCATCAAAAAGCGCCTAGATCTACTCATACCATCGCAGGGGAAAGAGAGAGCATCGGGGGGGGGGGGGGGAAAGAAAGAGAGAGAGAAAAAACCTTACCGTGGGGGCAAGAGAGAGAGATGGCGATAAGAGAAAAATATGACGGTGAGATAAAACCAAGAACCTTACCGTGGGAGAAAGATATTACGGAGAGAGATGGCAAGATACTGAAAATGACAGCGAGAGAGCAAGAGAACCTTACCGTGGGAGCAAGAAAGACGGTGAGAGATCGACGACAAGAATATCGGCAAAAAATTAAGTGGCAGCAAGAGATCGATGGCAAGAATATTGGCGACAAATTAGGCGGCGGCGAGAGAGAAACAAGTTTTTTGTTGGGCTCAAAAATAAGTGGTAAATTATTAGGGTTTGGCTTATATAGTGGTAGTAAAACTCGGTTAGGTAAAACTGTCAAATAACCGTCAAATCACAATTTGTTAAAATTCTCGGTTTGTGCAGACTTCTCGAGAAGTCTGCTTTATCGAGAAGTATGCTTTGTATTTTATTACTTGACAAGTCCACTTTCACTACAAGAAAACACGCGTTTTGCGACCATGCATGTGGTCACATGCAAAGTGGTCGCAAATCGCATATTTGGGACTACTTTGCAACCAGAGTCCATGGTTGCAAATTCTTCGTCGCAAATTTTTGTGGTCACAAATCAGTATCAAATTTGCGTCTAAGTTGCGTCCATGGTAATAGTTGTACATTTTGCGACCAATTAGAGACCAAATATTGGTCACGGAATTTGCGACTACTTTGGGATTCCAATGTAGTACAAAATTTGCGACCACTTTGCCATTACATCCCTGGTCACAAAAGCCTTGACTCGCAGATATTTTCACAAAGTCGTTGCCTCGACAAATTGGTCGGCCAAGTTTGTGGATCATATAACCTCTTGTAAAATGATCGGCCAAGTTGTCGCTTTGTTCATGGGGGCCTTGCAGTAATTCTTGAACCCATATGGGAAAGGCGCGTGCATCTCTTGTAGTGTTTGCATTGACCTATCATATATATATAGTAATTAGTATTTCAAAATTATAAAAATTATAAACGATATATATATATATACATATTAATTATATACATACATAATTTCAAACCCATATATGGAGCTCTTCTTCTCTTTAGATGAAATGTCATGTTCAAAAAAATATGGATACGTACAACGAATTTGATCCTCAAATATGTTACAAAATTAAATAAAATTGTAGTATATATTGCTTAATTAGAATTTAAAGAAATATCAATTATCATTTTGTAAGGAAATTGTTTTCATAAAAACTTATACCTCTCAAGTGGACAAAAATATTCAGAATTTCACAAAACATATGCATATGCATATTTGTATTTTTTTTGCAGAGAGCCTTATTTCTTTACTTTTACCACTTGTATGACTCATTTGAGTAAATATATCCGGATACAGAGGGACTTCACCTTCATCGAATCTAGTAGTTCTATATATATACACAATTCAACACAAAAACTGAATTAAATGTAAAAATAAAATAATTAATATACACAATAATTTATGCTAACTACCTATTTTTGTGCTATATGGGGAGCAAAGCAGTGCTCGGAGAAGTAAGATATGTTATCATTCACATATGATTCAACAATCGACCATGCAGTATATCGTTTGTTCTTTGCCTTGCTTTTAAATTTTTTGAAAAGCCTTTCAAATGGATATATCTACCTATATTGCACAGGTCCATTCAATTCAGCTTCGTATGGCAGATGTATAGGTAGGTGCTCCATGACGTTAAAAAATATAGGTGGAAAGATCTTCTCCAAATTTCACAAAATTATAACTATGTTTTCTTTTAGAATTCGGACACGACTTTGTCGCAATGATCTGGAGCATAGATCGCGGAAAGTCCTCTTATCCCTATATTACTCAAATTTTAATCATGTAATTAATTAATACATGTAATTATTATTATATAAATATATACAAAATAAATATGCTTAATTGTATATACGTGGTAATGCTGGATGAATGTTTCGTGGTAAAAGTTTTGCAAAAATAAAATGCACGAGCTTCTCCATAAAAATATGCCAGTCATGACTTTTCATGCCCGAGAACTTTAATCTATCCATATCTACATAATTAGCTAAATATGCCGCGTAACCGTCCGAAAATTTAACTTCATTTTGACACATTCCAATAAGCGTTCTTTGGTTTTTCTGTCAATCTAAATATAGGGAATGTAGCATTACCCCGACCATTCACATGCAGCTCTTTTCGAGAGAAAAATTTCGCAATGTTCAACCTTGACTTAACTCTATCTTTTGATTTATCCTTGACATTCATAATAGTATCTATGATGTTATCGAATATATTGTTATGTATATGCAGCACATTGATTATGTCGTAGGTGAAGATCCGTCCAGTATATCAACTCCAAAATATGCATTCTTTGTGCCAATTATGCCAACTTCCATACCCTTCCTGTTATGATTCATGACCATTTCCATCGCACTCAGATGTTCTTAAAAGATTGACAGATTTTATTCGCTCGTATAAAACTTGTTCGCATGTCAGTGATTGTGGTAGATAGTCATTCAAAGCATGCTTGCCCTTTAAAAAGTTTGTTTTATTTTTCTGTAACGGATGACCCTTAGGAAGAAACTTTCTGTGACAATCAAAACAACACGTCTTTCTACCATTTCGTAACTGAAATACCTTGGTATCATCCATACAAATTGGACAAGACCGTCTACCATGCGTTTTCCCATCCTGACAACATTGCATACGCTGAAAAATTGGTTATCATCCATAGTAGCACAACTTTTAAAATTGAAATTTTGATTCAAAGACACATCGTATGTTTCAGCTCTCGTACATAACAATTCTTTCAACTCATCAATAAAAGGTTAGAGGAATATATCCAGACTAGCGTGCAGATGATTTGGCTCCCAAAATCAGAATTATAAGAAAACATAGTTATTGACTAGCGTGCAGATGATTTGTACTCTTTTTCATACACATATTAGGTGGCAAGTTATATACAGTGATAATCACCGGCCATAATGAATGATTACGAGACATCCCAAATGGATTGAACCCATCAATACATAAGCCAATATAAACATTTCGAGATTCAGCAAAAATCGTGGACGTAGATATTGAAATTTTTTTCACTCCGCAGCATCAGATGGATGACTCATTCATCCGTCTTCTGCTTCATGCTCAACGTGTCACCTCATTGCCGCTGTAGTTTCTCAATTTGATACATTCTCTTCAGTCTGTTGCCTATAGGTAAATACCAAATGCCACTGAAAGGTATTCTCGTCTTACCTTCGCTTGGCTTATATTGGGGGAATCGCAAAATTTACATTTTCCAATTTTTTATCTTCTTTACAAAAGATCATACAATTGTGAACACATATGTTAATTTTATAAAATGGGAGCCCTAAATTTTGCATCAGTTTTTCGGTTTCGTACTATGAACCCGTTGCCTGATTCTCCTTGGGCAAATATTCAGTAAACAGCTCCGTTCAGGTGTCCATGCATTTTTCAGCAAGATTAAAATCATACTTAATGTTCATGAACCGAACATATAAAGGTTACTGTGAGCCCTTGAAAACCATCATATAATGGATTTTTGGTAGCTGCTAACATGTTGTAAAATTTTTGTGTTTCTGAATTACGTTCTTCTATATTATTAAAGTCTTCCTCGTGATGATTATAGTACTCATCAGTCGTAGTCTTACGAAATGCATCCATCACTATTTCAAAAAATCTATTGCTGGATGTACCTACTGTTTCTTCACTACCACATGTACCTCCCTGATTTCTATGGATATCATCACAATGACTACTCGTGCCTAATTCAACATTCAGTTTTTCTTCATCTTTATACCAAACATAATAATTTGGCATAAATCTTTGACTATACAGATAATTTCAAATTTTGTGTCCTAGAAGAAATTTATCATTTTTTCAATTAGTACAAAGACAGAAAAAATACTTCCACTACTTAGCTATTGGCTCACTACTTTCCAAATTCATGAACTGCTTCATGCCTTGTGCAAATTCCGCCAATATATTTTTTGTTTGATTATCAATTTTTTTGTATATCCAATCTCTTGAATTATTGTAATTCCCCCCACATGTTTGGAGTTTTATTTATTTGTGATTCTACAAATGAGAAAACAGACATGGGGATATCTTTATATATATAAGATTTTGTCATTACTTTGCTACTACTTTGTGACTATTTTATGGCCACATTAGTGTGGTCGCTTATTTTTAAGTATACCTACCAAACACATGTTTTCAACGTTGTCGTTTAGCCACCACTTTGTGACTAAAGTGCCACTGCAATTGTTGTCACATATTGGTCCAGCACATGCACTCGCTATTTGGTCACAACTTTTGCGACCAAACTGCGGCCACTATATGGGTCCAGCACATGAAGTCGCTAGTTGGTTGCAAAACAGCGAGTGAATAGCGGCTGAATAGTGACTACACATCTTGGTCACAAATTGGTCGCATATTGGTCGTAGTTGAGTTGCACATTGCGACCAATATGCGACTATGGATTTTAGTTCCAAAAGTTTGACCATTTTGCGACTACTCGCTTGTAGTCGCAAAATAGTCCCAATAGAGTCGATAAATTTTCGACCACATATGTGTCGCAAATTGGAGTGGCAAAATGATTATTTTCTTGTAGTGTTGTGCTAATGTTTATGGCAAGTAGATGGTAAACAAATTAGGTCTTGAAAAAATAAAACACCCGAGGCCATACCAGCTACAATGACTCCACAAAACTTAAGGTAACCGAGCAAGTGAGAGTGTCGTTTAGTGTGGACAAGTACAAAGTACTATGTGATGTGGTATCAATGCAAGCTGGACACCTACTGTTGGCTCGACCATGGCAGTTTGATCGTGCCACAATCCACAATGGCCGAACCAATTCTACTCCTTCAAGCATAATGATTGTAAGTAAAACTTAGCTCCATTACGCCCTTCGGAGGTACATGACCTTCAAATTAGGATAAGTAAAGAGACCAAAGTAAGTAAATCTAACCTTCCAATCACACCTAGTGTCGTGCATAAATCTATAAGTGCCAAGGGCACTATTCTACTAATATTTTACAAAGAGTGTCTAAGTGTAGGATTCAAAGAACAGAAACTACCGGATGAGATAAGTGCCATTTTGGAGAACTACAACGATACGTTTCCAGAAGAAATACCAACTAGGTTACCTCCTGTTAAAGGCATAGAGCACCAAATAAACCTTGTATCCGGAGCAGCCCTTCCAAGCAAACCGGCTTATCGCACGAACCCTCAAGAATCCAAGGAATTGGAAAAAATGCAAAGGGTATATCCATGAGAGCCTCAGCCCTTGTGTCGTGCCTATGCTAATAGTGCCAAAGAAAGCTGGCACATATAAGATGTGTGTGGACTGTCGTGCAATCAACAACATCACAATCAAATACCAACATCCTATTCCACACTTATATGACATACTAGATGAGTTGAATGGAGCCACTATATTCTCCAAGATATACCTCAAGAGTGGCTACCATCAAGTAAGAATGAGAGAAAGAGACTAGTGGAAAACTTCCTTCAAAACCAAGCAAGGTCTTTATGAAGAACTAGTTATATCCTTCAGCTTAACCAATGCCCTAGTACATTTATGCGACTTACGAACAAGGTTCTAAGGTCTTTATAAGTAAATTTGTTGTTTTGTTTATTTTGATGATGTATGTATTTACAGTAGAGTTTGGCCGAGCATGTTGGTCATCTAGAGCAAGTAATAAACACACTTCGAAAGAAAGATGTTTATGCCAACTTTAAAAAGTGCATCGTTTGTACTAACAAGTCTATTTTCATAGGTTTTGTAGTGATTAAACAGGGATTAAAAGTTGATGAAGAAAAGAACAAGGCTATCAAGGATTTGCCGACTCCTACTTCTCTAAGCCAGATTCGAACTTTTTATGGATTGGCTAACTTTTATAGGAAGTTTTTGAAAGAATTCAACACCCTATCAGCACCACATACTGTTGTTGTCAACAAGAATGGGACATTTACATGGAGAGATCCCCAAGAAATGGCTTTCAATTCCTTCAAGGACTGGATGACCCAAGCTCTGGTATTAGCATTTCCAGTTTTTGTAGAAATATTCAAGATGGAGTGTAATGCGTATGGATTGGGTAATGATGATGTCTTGCATCAAAGGAAAAGGCCAGTCGCTTTCTTCAATGAGAATTTTATTGGGGCCACACTCAACTATCCAATATATAATAAGGAGCTATACCTCTTGGTGAGAGCTTTAGAAACATGGCAAAATTATCTCCTATCGATAGAGTTTATCATACATATGGTTCATGAGACTTTAAAGCATCTTAGAGGGAAAAAATCACTAAAAGAAGTCATGCCAAGCGGCTAGAGTTCACCGAGACATTCTTTTACATGATCAAATAAAAGAAGGACAATGAGAATGTAGTGGTCGATGCCCTATCACGCAGGCATGCATTAATTGCTACAATGGAAGCTAAAGTCTTAAGACTTTAGCACATCAAGGAGTCCTACCCTAATGATCCAGAGATTGGAGAGTGTTACAAAGAGTAAGGCAAAGGAGCATATGGGTCATTTTACATCCAAGATGGTTATTTGTTCAAAAACAAAAGGTTGTGCTTGCTCAAAGGATCAATGAGAAAGCTATTGCTTAGTCCAGCACACAGAGAAGGCCTAATGGGACACTTCGGTTTTAACAACATATTGGTCATGGTATGGACCATTTCTATTGGCCTCACCTCAAGAAAGGATGTGGAGAGGTTTCATGCTCAATGCAATCACATGCCACAAAGCAAAATCCAGGTTACTTCGTCACAATTTATACTTGCCTATATCTATACCTAATGCTCCCTGGATAGATATTTCCATGGACTTTTTCCTAGGGTTGGAGAAGATTCGACACAAGGATGTAATCTTTGTGGTGGTAGATCGGTTTTCCAAGATGGCACAATTCATACCGTGTGATAAGACTCATGATGTCACCCAAACAACTGACATTTTCTTCAAGGAAGTGGTTCGACTACATGGCATACCAAGAACCGTTGTGTCGAACCGAGAAACCAATTTCATCAACTATTTTTGGAGGACACTATGGAAGAAACTTGACACCTACTACAAAAAAGCAACTAATTTCGGATGAAAAAATTTGTCTGAAAAGCATTGGAAACATGTCTTTCCGACTAATTTCCGATGGAAATCTTCCGTCGAGACTAGTTCGTCGGAAAACAAATTCCGTCGGGCTTTCGTCGGTTATTCCCCACGGATGCGTGATGGGTACTATCCATTGGTAATAGCCGACAAAAATGCGATGGACATTATTGGTCGACAATTAGCGATGAATA
Source organism: Pugionium cornutum (assembly GCA_018901935.1). Classification (NCBI taxonomy): domain Eukaryota; kingdom Viridiplantae; phylum Streptophyta; class Magnoliopsida; order Brassicales; family Brassicaceae; genus Pugionium; species Pugionium cornutum. The sequence goes on from CM032164.1 coordinate 3,585,273, forward strand.
TGCGATGATTGTTTTTCCCAATGGCTTTCTCAGGCCGTCGGGAATTTACCGACGCTATTGCGATGAAACATCGCCATCGGGATCTCCAAACGGAATACCGATGACTTTATCCGTCGGAAAATTTCTGACGTTGTTCCAAAAAAAGGTTGTCTCGACGGAGAAGTGTCCGTCGGGAATTCCGATGGATTTGCGATGAATATTTCCATTGGACAATTGTTGGAAATTGCGATGACTCATTCTGTTGGCAATTCGAACCGATGGATTTCCATCGACCTTATTTTAAAAAAAAATTATTAAATTTTATTTTAAGAGAATAATTAATTAAATTGTTTTGTTAAAATAAAATTTAATAATTATTTTAAAAATATTAAAATTATTAATTAAATAATATTTTAAATAAAAAGATAAAATAGCATTTAATTTAAATATAATATTTAAATTGTAATTGTTTTAAATTACATTGGAGAAGGAGGAGAAAATTCGTCTTTGAAACTTAATAAGTTTATATGAGACTCGGAGGAATATAAAGTATCATTTATTTTAAATTTTATTCCTCTTGGCATTGAAAAACTGGCTTTTCCGGATCCTATGATAATATTTGCATTATCTGATATTGTATTCACGCTTCCGGCGGAATCTTTTATTTTGAGATCGGAGAAAATTTTTTTATCTTTAAGTATTGTATTTGTTGTACCACTGTCAATAACTTTTTATCTTTAAGTTATTAAAGTTCAAACTTACATATATTTTTCAAAAAGACATTAAGTTTTGTTTTTGTTCGTAAGGAGACTAAATACAAATATATATAACATTAAGTTTAATTATCTTGTTCTTTAGTATTTTCAAAATCAACCAGAAAATCAGCAATATCGAGATATGCATTTCCATTGAAAGAAGGTTCGGGTTCATCCGAGATGAAGTTGGTTTCACTTTTCTTTCCTTTTTGTTTGTATGATTCTTGATTGTAACTGGAATGGAGCTGATCCAATGGGACGAGATTGCTGGTTCATCATCACAAGCTCATTATTTTGTTCAGGAACAAGAAGAACTTGCATTAACTCCGAATAACAAGTATATCACTTTGCTCAATATTATTACAGGATTACATTTTCAAGATAAAATGTTTGAAAATTTTTTTCAATCATATCATAATCCCTTACTTTTTCTCCACACAATATCATCTTGGGAATGATTCCGAACAACACGGAATTATATTCACTAACACTTTTGTAATCCTGAAACTGGAGATTTAACCACTCATGTTTGAGTTTTGGTAAGATCACATATTTCTGGTGATCAAACCTATCTTTGAGTGATTGCCAAAGATATGTATGATCTTCTTTTGTGATAAATTCATCTTTTAAATCATCATGGATATGACGGCATAAAAATATCATGACTTTTGTATTTTTCTCACCGGATATTGTATCCGACCTATCGATGGTGCCAAGAAGCTCTTTTGTTTTTAAATGCATTTTTGCAGCTATTGTCCATGTCATGTAATTTTTTCTAGATATATCAATGGTAGTAATTTTGAATTTTGCCAAATTTGACATTATAATTATACATATAATAAAACAATGCGTTAGACATCAATTTTGTAAAAATCATTTTACAATTATTTTTTAATAAATAATTATAATAAAATTTTGGATATAAATTTTAATTTTTATAAATATGTGTGATCAGTTTTAAAAAAATTCGGCATAATGATGATATAAATTAATTTATAGTAACACAAAAAATTAAAATAATTTCAGATGTATAGCTTTCCATATGAGTGAAGAGGAAATGCCTATCATATAATTTTCACGAGGTAGAATTTATCATATAATTTTTAAGAGATATAGCCTAACATATAATATTCAAGAGACATAGCATACTATATAATTTTTAAAAGGTAAAACATACCATATAATGTTCTGAAAGTATAGGTTACCATATAATTTTCAGAAGACATAATATACCATGTTATATATACATGTATTAATAAAACAAAATTTTAGTTGATTTTAGAATCTTAGATAGACAATAGAAATATTTGTGATGATAACGTGTTGAAAAATAATTAAAAAATATAAATTTTATTAATTAGTTTAGTTTTTTTTCGATATTTTTCACACCGATTAACCCTTATTTATAGAATTGATGAACGAAAAAGGATAATTATTATCCACAATATTTTTCTGTTTTTATTTTCACATCAAGAGGTTTTGATTAGTAATGAGGTTGAAACTCAGCCACACAGCTCGTCAGTGACGGGAAAATGATCGAATTTACCCTTAACAAAAATGTTTTAATGCGTTTTTGTATATTAATTAAGATAAAGGGCAAATGTTTAAAATAGCACATTTTTAAGTTTTTGTTCCAAAAATAACATCATTAGTTTAAATTTCAAATAACGGCACAAATTTAAGATTAAAATACATTAAAACTATATTTTAATAAAAAAAATTAAACCCTAAATTGGAAATAATGAACCCAAATATAATATTTTAAGTTTATGTATAATTTATTTAGAATAAATAAGTATTTTCATATAAATATTTGTGTTATTTTTGGGAATTTAATTTTATGATACTAGATTTGGAAGAATTATTTTAAAAGGTGCTATTTTAGAATATTACTGCAAGATAAACTATGTATTTTAATATAAAAGAATAAAACTTTCAAACTTGACCAAAACTGTGTTAGCCAACCTGTTAGTTTGTGGTGATTTGGACGTCACATGTCATCGTTATACTGAATTGACTGCCACATGTCTTGTATTTCTTGAATCAATTTGCATGTGTGTTTTTCGTAAAATAATCTTTTTTAAAAAAATTTCTTCCATAAAAACCGTATTTATATGGTGATGTGTATTTATAATATTAAAATAAATACTTTTAAACTTAAAATATGGTAAATTGTTTTGCAAATTTTTAAAAACTTGATATGTAACAATAGATGAATAAGTATAATTTCATATGAAATTCAACATGACTATATTGTATTATATTTAAAGGAAATTTATTAAACTAGCCTAAAAAATTAGCGTATTTAATAGACTATGTTACAATATTTTTTAATTAGAGAATAATTTTCATACCGAAAATACACTTTTTTGCTTTTGATAAAAAAACATAATTACAGTTATGTCATTATTTTAGTTTCCACATCAACAAAAATAATAATATTTTATAATTTCAGACGGAATATTATAAAAATCTGCCAAATAAATCGATCGATGTCTTTACAGCAGTTGTGGTTGACATTGGAGATCGGCATATATTTTGTGCTGATTTATGGGTAAGAAGACTTATAACCATACCGATATGGCAGATTGATGGAGTACGACACACTTATGTAAAATCTCACAAATTTATCAAATAGTTATAGCAGATTACTAAAAAATTTGACTGATTTATGCAAGATAGGCACACTTATGACTTTCATTAACGGTAAGTGTTCTTGCGCGGATTATTGGTAAATGGGAGTAGTATCCGGAAGCGATTGATTTATGTAATAATTTCTTTTTACCCTTGACTTATGAGCTAATGAAATTTCGATTTAATGACTAAGATACCATTACGTTATGACAGACTTAGTAAATGACACGGCATACTTATAAAAAAATTTGCAGATTTATTGACTAAAACAACAGAGTTTCGTACGAAATGATACCGACAAAAGTTTACTAGAGTACCCTAACAAACCCGACAGAGTTTAACTGGGAGATTTACGAAACAAGTTTTATGGCAGCTTTTCATAACATTTGCTCCGTAGTTACAAAATAGTTCCTCAAAAATCGAATATTCCATGAAAACCCCAACTTCTCTAACCTAAATTAGGGTTGCCGCTATTCACCTCCTTTGTCGCGAAAAAGCTTATTTTCAGATATAAATTTTGTGGCAAAAACGTTAAAAC